>PVKE010006090.1:0-27897 GCA_004027555.1 Craseonycteris thonglongyai
AGCCGGGATGGCTCAGTGGGTTAAGCGCTCACTTTGCAGCGCCAGGGACCAGGGATCGAATCCCGGCCCCGGCCCGTGCGGAACCATATGCTGAACTGGGAGCTCCCCCAGTTCAGTTCTCTCTCTGTCTCTGTCTCTGTATCTCTCTCTCTGTCAAAAATAAAAATAAATAAATAAAAATATATTAAAAAAAAAAAAAAAAGATCATTCAAACAATTCAAAACTCAGGCTCAGTTGGGAAGGTGACCCCTTATGGTGGTATTCTATAGATTGCCTTTTGTTCGTGGAGTCAAAATGATAGACTCAAGTTTCATCACCTGTAATGTTCTAATAACCATTTCACAATTGTGAGTTGTGGCCCTGTGGTTGCTGGGCAGAAATAAAATCTTAGCATGGATTTTACCAAGGTAGAAATTAAGAAAGAGGAAAGGGGAAACAGATAAATAGCAGAAGAAATAATAAATTTTAAAAAATGAATTAAAGAGAGAAGCTGAGTGTTACCTAGGAGTGCCATAAAAAGTACACAAACCGAATGGCTTAAAACAACAAGTGTTTAGGGTCTCACAGTTTTGGAGGCCAGCAGTCCAAAGTCAGTGTCAGCAGGGTCATGTTCCCTCTGAAACCTGCAGGGGGTGATCTGTCCTTGCCTCTTTCTGCTTCTGGTGCTTTGCTAGCCATCCTTGGCTTCAGATATAGCACTGCAATCTCTGCTTCCTTTGTCCCCTGTGCCTGTGTGGGTCTCTTCTTATAAGGACATTGGTCATTTTGGACTTAGATCCCTCCTCACTTCATTATGACCTCATCTTCACTAATTACATCTATTTGCAAATAAAGTTATATTCCAAGCTGCCAGGGGTTAGGGCTTCATTAACTTTTTTTGAGTATACAATTCAATTCATGACACTGAGAATTGAAGATGTTGGTAAAAGAGAGTCCTGGGCTTAGTTTTCAATAAAAAATAAAAAAATCTAAAGTCAATAAGCAACATTAAATAGCATATGACGGTCAGTCAGTTTTTAGTACTTTACTTTGGATTTCCAGCTTACTTTATAAAATTTAGGAAATGGTTTTGTGTGTGTGTGTGTGTGTGTGTGTGTGTTTCCATAAGCTGCTGTGGGAATGACACTTTTCCTGGGTACGGATATTTCAATTGTATTTCTATGGATTTGCAATAATAAATATTGTCAGTAATTGAAATAAGAGTGATAAGGCATTTCCTACACAATATTTTTATAATTATCTTGCAAGATGAGGAGAAATAATGATGACATGAATGTTAAAGGATGTTAACTAGACTTATTATTCCAATGTCCCCTTTTATGGCATGGGGTGTATTCAGTTTGTTTAAACAATACAGATGGGCTGGGAAACAAGAACTGTGGCATTGAGAACACCACATATGAGGCTAGGCATCCATTCTACTTTAATTACTGCAGTGTACTATGAGTGAGACCCTGTCCATTTGATTAAAATTACTCTTGGAGAAAAAAAAATGGATGAGGAGCAGAAAAATCCTATTTGTGAACAATTATAGATATTTGGACCAATGGTAGTCTTCTGGAATATGTATGGATAAATTAAGATGAATAAAAGTTCCTGTGTCTCTTATTTATAAATGTTATACCTAAAAGCAAGGTATAAGAAAATGTCTTTATGTTATACATCTGATATGTAATTGTGAAGATTACCTAAGATTGCACTGTTTTTATTCACATTAGGCTATTCAGAACGAAACTATAGTTTGTCAAATGTACGGCCGGCAAAAATGGCACATGGTCTAATGGTCCTCAATCCTAGGAGACCCAATTCTCCCTTTTATAATAAATATTCTGTAATTCTGCCTTTTGTAACTTAAATGAAACTCAAGGAAAATATGCTATACATAATTTTAATAATCAATATAATACCCTTACTTTGATATAAAGAAACAAAGGAAAGAAATTGATCATAAAATAATACATTGATCTGTAGGTGTTTGGGTGTGACTACACCAGGAGACACAATGCTTGCATCCATTTATAAATATCTTCGTTTGTGTAGAAGTAAGCAAATCAGAAGTGATATCACACAGGATGTACAGAAAAATGAAAGAGCAAGGGGACTATGCACAACAGAATACAAACTCGTGTAGGATAAGGGAGTACATGTGTGGTGCCAATCGGCCAGACATGTTTATGTAAGACATGAGAAAGAGAAGTAACCTTAATTTAACCTCTGAGAAAGAGCAGATGGTCAGGATAGAGAAGATGAGGAAGTGTGGTAGTCTCACAAACGTGACAGGCTCTATAGGAGTGGCTTAAAAATATTTGCCTGTTTTGAAAGGGTAGTGATGAAGTTGGACAGAAAACTGATCTGTTCTGAAATCCTACCACATGTTAAGGCATACAGTTCATCTCCAGAATGCAGGCCCTGGAGACCACACCCTTTGATATGTGATGGGAAACAAAAATAAATTAGAAAAAAAAAATCTTTAGTGAAATGAAGTGGTGGACTTCTAAGGTGGGTACTGGGGCAAGACTGAAAAAAAAAAAAAAGACAAACCAATCTCATTAGTTCCTTAAATGTAACCCACATCACGATTTCCAATTTTCCTGGCATAGCTTTCTTATTGTGCTATGAAAACCATAGGCAGGATGAGGCAGGTGATGCTGTCAGGGCCCTGCCCTATCCCCTGAGTCAGGAAACACTTCCCAACTGCAGCTCTTTGCCTGTGGACTTACCTTGCCACCAGAGCATCTACCCACTCATGCAGTAGGCTGGAAGGATGGAAGATTGCAGCACTTGAGGGTAGGCCTCAGTGACAGATGAGAGTCAGTGGATAAATACCCCAGCTGCCTTGCCCTCTGGAGGGATGGCTCTGAGGCACTGGCTCCAGTTGCCTGGAGTGCTAATTTGTTTGATAATTCATCTCTCCTGTCGTCCATCCTGCCCTTCCCTGTCTCATTTCCTTATTCTCACACTTCTTTCTCAGGACCACTCCCAGACAAACCTGAAACTGTCTCAGAGTCTGCTTTTGCTGAGACTTAAACTAAAATAGATGGTGATAATCTGAAACATTTAACATTTTTTGATTGATCAAATTTAATGAAGTTCTAATTCTGTTAAAAGAAATCTCAAATGTTTGGTTACATTTTGTTGCTTTTGCAGGAATTGATCCACTTTATTGAAACCCTCTCCACCTAAATTTGGAAATACTATAATAAATAACGTAGCTCCCATGTTAAAGAAAGATGGATCTGAAGCCAAATCTTTTTGTAATTAGATTAAATGATATTTTGTCCCCCATATTACATTATTTCTCAACATTTTCTATAAACATTGGCTATATTGCATCATTTTCAAGTGGATTAATCACCTAACCTGATATTATAAATCCACACTGACTAAGGATTATATGTTTTAAAATAGCATCAAAATTAGCAATATTTTGATAACAGTATCTTAGACCTAATTTTATCTGCTACAAATAAAGGAACTATGAAAATTCTGGGTAGGGAAGCTCTTAATGTGATGTTTATTGAAAAATCTCATAATAATCTTCCTCTTTAATAATATCAGTCTCATTTGCTTCCAATTTAAGGACTTCATTTAACATTTCTAATACATATAAAATATGTGTCAAATCACTTCATAATATTTTGATATCACTATTTAATTTTTACTGATTAAAACAAAAATTGTGCTAGTATTAAAGAATAAATTAAATATTTTACAAAAGTTTTCCTTGGGGTATAATTTTACTTTCATACATATGAGGAGTGGTAAAGAAATTTGTGGAATGGGGCTGGGGGTGGTATCAGAGAGGTGGCTGTATTAGTGCACACAGTTTGATTGTATGATTTATTATTAGTATATGTGCTAAATTTCAGCCTATTTATGTCCATGTTGCTTCATGCATTGCTGAAAAAGCATGTCAAACTGAAAGAAAACTCCCAAGTATGAATAAAATTGAATTTCTCACTGTTGTTAAGTTCCTCACAAAACAAGCGAAAACACCTCAAACCATTTGGGAAGAGATGTTAGTGGTTTCACAAGGACTGTTGCCCTGGGAAATCCATGGTTTGCAAGTAGCATAACCTTTTCAAGCAAGGCAGAGTCGACTGAAGACAAACCTTCATCCAGGACACCTTGTTGAGGCCACTTCCTCAGACATTGTCAAAAAAGTTGAAAACTTGTAGTGGAAGGTGCCAAATTAAATACAAAGCAGCTTGCAGAAATGGTTTGAGTATCACCTACAACCCTTTTGAATGTTCTCCATCAGCATCTAAGGATGTCAAAAGTCAGTGCAAAATGGGTACCGAGAACGCTCATGCCGCTTCAAAAACAGTAGCATGCCGAGTGTTCACAACAGTTTTTGAACCTCTGAACAGAGAGCAAAAATAAAGTTTTAAACGGGATTATCACTGGAGATGAAACTTGGGTTCATCATGATGAGCCTGAGTCAAAGCAGGAGGCCATGCCGTGGCATGAAAAGGGCACGCGACTCCCTGAGAAGTTCAAGGTGTCTCAATTGGCTGGAAAAATCATGGCTACTATTTTGGGGTATACAAAAGGTATCTTATTGATCCATGATAAGGATAAGGGTGTCACAATAATTGGAAAGTACTATTCCAAACTGCAGAAACAGTTTAAAGAATCTGTGAAGGAGAAAAGAAGAGGAAAATGGACCAAAACGGTGCTGCTTTTGCACGACAATGTGCCTGTACACAAGAGCAACGTTGTGCTGGCTTCTCTTCACAACTGTGGCTTCCAAACATTAAACTGTCCTCCCTACAGGCCAGACCTGGCTTTATCTGATTATAATTTGTTCCCAAATATCAAAAGAAAATAGCTTTTAGGGAAGAAATTTACAGATGATGAAGAGGTTAAAGCTCCAATTGGAGGGCAATGCAAAACTTCTTTTTGAGAGTATACATAAACTTATTGAAAGATCTGAAATGTGTAGGGTGAATATCTTGGAAAGAAAAACTCATAGTGGTTTTTACCCTTCTTCTTCGTTCCATGAATTTTTTGACCACCCCTGGTAATATCTGTGAAACTAATATTTATGAGAAAGTAGGTCTAGTAGTCTTTTAAAGAGCAGTTACATCTTTTTAACAATTCAATAGCATTCCTACTAGATGTTTACTGAACAAGGAGCATTTGGGAAATTTGTAAGGGTAGTTTTGGTTGTCACAGTGAATTGAGGAATACCACATTGGGTCCAATGATACCAGACATAATTCTTATACACACACACACACACAAAATAATTGTCCTCTTTCCTAACCAATTATTGAGTCTCCCACCTCATGTTTATTACGTAGGTATTTATTTGACGCTAGAACCAATTCCATTTTACATGTAAACACGTTTGCTTCATAGAATTTTAATTCATGTTGATTTTTCCAGGAATGCAACTATTACCTGCTTTGGTTGTTATTTGAACTTAACCAAGAGTTGCTTATGAATTCAAAAAACCACATCACCTACATTATTCTTGCTCATTGCATTTGAGTCCCAGTACAGTTTATATTTATGGCTGGTGCATTCATAGTGATATTATATCTTTCACAAAGATGTACTTATTTTTAAAATACTTTATGTAATGTTAAATATTAAGAAAAAGTGCTGAGAATATTCAGGTGAATATTTGAAATTGTCTATGCTGACAAAATACTTTTTTTCTAATTCATCTAGTGAGCCTATCACGATTGAGTGTTTCATAAAGAAATTTTCACAGAGTTGGCAAAGATAGAAGTTTCAAGGATTTAAGGAACGTCTGAAAATCATAGTACTGTCCCTGAAATGTTCCTTTTAAATCTAATATGAAGAATGTGTATCATTTGTTATGGACTAGCACAAATAATAGCAATCTGTGGTAACCCAAACAATATAGAAGAAAATTAATTTTACCAGCTGTATAAGAGGTTATTATTGGGAATGCTGGAATACCTCAGAGATTGAGCACTCTTGCTTTGCAATCAGGAGGTCCAGAGTTCAATTCCTGGGCCTGGTCCTTGCAAACCCCATACGCTGAACTGCGGTACAACTGGTAACCATAAGGACGGCTCAGCATGGAAGATTCTTGACTCCCATATGGGAGACCCCCAGTTTAGTTCTCACCATGCACAGCCCCACATCCACCTATGTGGAATGTAGCCATGTCACAACTAATGATGTACAACTATGGAGACTGCTCTGGGCCCTCCCCCCTTCTCTCTCTCTCACCTTCTCTCAAAAACAATAACTTAAATCTTAAAAAAAAAAAAAAGAGGTTATTATTATGACAGTAATAGATTTAAATGATTTCTTTTATTATGTTGAGCAATATTATAGTATGAGAATTCCAAATAGGTAGAAAATAGGCTATGAGAGGATCTATAGTCAAAAGAATGTTTGGTGCAAGTGAATGGAAGTAACCTGCATGATAATGAAGCTTTGCTGACCACTGATGTCAGAGTCATGGGAATAAAAACATTGAGCAGGAAGTTTATTTCCATATGTACAATGCAGGCTAAGAGTTGTGAAAATTTGAAATTATTAAACATTATTTCACGGGAAAACTTTCCTTTTCCAATATCATTGTGTAACAGATGGAGCCACAGCCATGGTCAGGTCGTAACATGAGTTTATAAACAACTTTAAAGTACTGTATTTTGCCATGCACTTTTGGCCCAAATTTGTGAGGGAAAAATAATGATGCGCTATACATGGGTAGTACTAATTCCATATCTATATAAATGTTTTTAATTCTTTTATTTATGCTTATGTGTTAAAAGTGTAACTCTAGAAATCAAAAACAATATCCATATGCAAAACAATACCCTGGAATATAATTTTTTATATAAAAAAATTTATACATAAAGTTTCTTGCACCTTGTGGCTGTTCTTGTGTTTCGCAATTATTTGTTACATAAAATTTTCTGTGCCATAATATGTTAAAAAATAAATGCTAAAATCCTTTATAGTACAAAAGACAAGTACCTAAATATAAACAAATAAAAATTTGAATTAAAAAATTAAAACAAAAGTTTTTCCCTGAAAGTTTGGGCCAAAAATGTGGGTGCACAGTATACACAGAAACACATTATACACAGCAAAATACAGTAACAACGGCCATATTAGCAAGTCATTGAATTATTTATTGAAACCCTCAGTCACCAAAAATCTTAGTGAAAGACTCACAAATCAATGAATGCTATAGTGCTAGTAATAAATTTTAAATTTATGCCTTGATTAAAAAATAGTTTTGTAACTATTTGTGACTATGAAAAAGAGTTTGCCTTATCCTACATGGGATGATTAAGACATTTGCAGAATTAAAGGGAGAAAGGGTAAAAAAACTATTCTTTTTCCTTTTCAGTGTATTCACCATTAACCCTAATACACTTTTCAGATCTTTCAATAAGTTTCTTTACAGCCTTGGGAAAAAATGCTTTTTGTGTTTGCCCTCAAATTGCAGGTTTAACCTCTTTGTAAATTTCTTCCATGAAAGTTATTTTTTCGTATTTGGGAACAAATAATATTCAGAAGAAGCCTGGGAGACAAATAATATTCAGACAAAGCCTGGGAGACCAATAATATTCAGACAAAACCTGGGAGACCAGAACCTTCGCCACCACTCCTGAGGTGACCACTTGCACCACAGCTCAGCACATGGGTTTGAACTCCCCCGGGCTGGGAATCAAACCTCAGACCTTGCAATTGTGAGGCAAGCGCTCAACTGCTTAGCTATACCGGCATCCCAGGATGTTTTAGTTTTTTAATAGTAATTTATTTCTCACAGTTCTAGAGAATGTAAGTCCAAGATCAGGGTGCCAGCACGGTCAGGCGAGGTCCCTCTTCCAGGTCATAGACCTGGCATATCTTCACATAATGGAAGAGGTGGACTAGAGAATTTTTTATTGTGGATGACTGCCCTGTGTATTGTAGAATGTTTAGCACCACCTCTGGCCCCTGCCTGTTAGATGCTAATAGCAGCCCTCTCTCCAAATTCTAACAGTAAAAATGTCTTCAAATATTGGCAAGTGTCCCAGGGAGGCCAAAATTGCCCCCTGTTGAGAATCACCGCACTAGTGTTTCTCATGCTTGTTAAATGCAGATTCAATGGGTCTAGAGTACAGCCTGGCACTGCCTAGTCCAGACAAGATCCTTGGTGAAGACCACGCTTGTCCATTCAAGGACACTTGCTTCTTTAAAGATTTATTTTTATTGTTTTTGACAGAGAGAGAGAGAGAGAGAGAGAGAGAGAGAGAGAGAGAGAGAGAGAGAGAGAGAGAGAGAAGGGGGAGGGCCCAGAACAGTCTCCATAGTTGCACATTATTGGTTTTTCCACATAGTTTCATTCCACAGGTGGGCGCGGGGCTGCACAGGGCAGGACCTGGGCCGGGGTCTGGTGAGAACTGACCTGGGGGCACTCCCCAGTTCAGCATATGGGTCCACTAGGGCCGGGGCCAGGATTCCATCCTAGGTCTAGTGGCTGCGAAGTGAGCGCTTAACCCACTGAGCCATCCCGGCTTCCCCAACACTTGCTTCTTGGGAGACAACCCTACAGGTTTGTACCAGTCAACATGTACAGGTCTTCAGAGTACAGAGGGATATACACTAAAGGTATATAGATCACTGGAAATATTTTCAAGCAAGGTCTGCGTACCATATTACCATGCCTTTAAGTTAACAGTGTTTGCAGAATTGAATATAAGTTAAAAGTTTGATTTTTTTCTTTCTTTTTTAACTTCAGAGTGTTTTATGAACCCCTATTTCAGCAGTTCTCAAATCTTTTGGTTTGGGGATCACTTTAACACTTCGAAATAGCTGATGACTGCTAGGGCTTTGGGGGAGTGCCCGAAATGACTGAGCATGCATGGACCGCACCGGGAGTCCCAGCCAGGGAGAACTCAGAGGCCTCGAGGAATGCTCCCACGCCGGCATTCCGGGGGACTCGCCGCCATCGCGGGCCCACGGGGGTGTGCAGGCGGCGCTGAGCGCCAGTGCGCCGTTTCCAGGAGCTACAGCCTCGCCCCTCCCACACCGTCCCATTCCTTTCCCTAAGAGCGTCCCCAGCCGTCGGAAAAACGCGGGGAGGCGGAACCGCCCGCCGCGGACGCACTTCCCTTCCCAGGCAGGAAGGGAGGGGGCGGACAGAGCGGCGAGACCCACAGGACGCGCATGCGCTGCGCACAGGCTGCCCCTAGAGTGGAATCGTATTGCCGGTTTCGCTGCCCCGCCGGGAGTGCGCCTGCGCGGTCACCGGGTGCCTCCACCTCCGCTTCCCCTCCCATTTTCCCCCTGCCGGGGCTTCGGGTCAGGCGGGACCATGTTCACCAGCACCGGCTCCACTGGGCTTTGTGAGTACCGGCCGCCGCCATCCTGGCTGACCCCTACACGCCACCCAGTGCACCTCCTTGAGGAGGTTGGAGGCAGTGGGGGCCCTCGGGATTACAAGAGGTTTGGGGGCCGATCCTCCATCCTGGCGCCCCCACACTGTTGGTGGTACCCGTGGGGGACAGCGGGCACCGCCCCCACCCCAGCCTGGAGGGGCGAATGGGGACTGACTCCCGCCTGGCCCTCCCACCTATGAGCCCCAGGTGCGATGCTCAGGTGCTCCAGGGACTGCTGCTGATCGGCTGGGCAGTAAGGGTCAGGCTGGGTTCCCTGATCTGGTTCCCGAGCCCTTGCCCTCAGCTGTGCGTGTGCCAGGCTGGAAGAAGAAAAAAAACAAAAAAAAGGCTGTCCTGGCGGACCGATGCTGGAAACCTGCCCCCTTCCTAGTCACCTTGCTCCATTCACTTAGGCTCACAGAGGGACCAACTGGCTCTCCCTCACGTGCAGATTCCAACCTCTAGTGCAGGAGCCGATCGCTTAGGTTTATTTAGATTTCTCTTTCTCAGCATCACGTAAGAGTTTTTAGACAAACAAAAACCGATCAAAGTACTCCGAAGTGGGAGTTAGGAAGTCCTGTGGCAGGAAAGCTCAGACCTTATGGCTCGATGTTGTTAGATGTTTTACTTGAGTGTCAGCGGTGGTCAGCAAATAGAGGGCAGATATAGTCTTTTACACAAATTTTTTTTCACTGAAATTGTTTCATTGATTTTTGGTAAGGCGGAGTGCAGCGGACTGTATGTTCACTAAACAGCACAGATTAGGCAGATACAAAAACTGAACTTTTTGAAATGGCTATAATTTTGTAATTACTTGTCACTATTAGTACTTCATGTCTTTATATGTGTTAAGTTAATCTTGCCAGAGTACAGAAGCAGTTGACATTTGAAAATATTAAAGTAAGGATCTGTTGTAAATGTTAGGATTTTTTTTTTTTTTTTTTTTTTTTGAAGATACATGTCTTAGTGTGAGAGCATCAGAGTCACAGGCTTAATTCTAAATCTTCCTCACTTCTCACCTTCTCAGGTTTTCAAGTGGACTTAATATTTATTTCCCCTGTTTCATAATATGAATTATGGCATCTTTCAAGCATTGGCCTCAGAGTACATTAGAACTAAGTATTAACTGCTTAATTTTCCCCAAACTACCTTTGGTAAAGAATATTTATGACCGTTGATGAAACTGACAGTCAAGAAGGTGGTGATTTTCCTGGCATCATAGTGAGCCATATTCTAGTGGATCTGAAATGAATGGTAGAATTCTTCAACTTAGTTGTTCTTTCAGCCTTTTGAGCTATCCTTCCTTGCTGACCAAAATAAAGCGTGTCCCAAAATTCACGCAAGAAGTAATTTTGATAGAAAACACAGGTTTATAATTAAAAATTGTAAATTTTTATTGCTCAACAATGAAAACACGTTGTTCTTTCGTGTAGCGCTCCATTTTTAATAACCCTGAACTGTCAGCTGTCACGCTGCCTTTTTTTTCATTGGCAACACTTTACCACACAAATGACACAAAATTCAAATCTTGAGTGAATTTTGGGACACACTTTACATATAAAATACTTAAAAGACACATGAAATCTTACTGATTACTGTATTAACCATTCATTATATTGACAAAGTATGTACAAATTTGATACACGGTGACTCTGTGAAAGGTAATACTTCATTATCTGTGGCACAGGGTGGATAAGTATTGAATTCTAGGAACCATACTGCTTTGCAGGGAGAGGCCTCAGCCAAAGGTTCCTCTGAGCTGTCTTGTCCTGTTTCTAAAATAAGTGTAAGAGTTGATGGGATGGCCATTCCTCAGAAGACCATGTCTTATGTGCTTATTTAACAAACATTCTGGGCATTTACTGTTGGTCAAAAACTGTGCTAGGTGCTGGGAACACTGCATTGGTCCCAATGTTTACAGTGGGGTTTAGGCACACTTTCCAGAACTTGTTTTTTGACATGTCTCAGTATGAGCAGTTACCCTGCTTTAAAATTTTTCTTCCAAGACTGGAGGGAGTAGTTGCCCTTAGATAAGAAGAATGGCCCTTTGGTAAGTCAGAGTTCTGATCCTGGTTGAGTATCCCGAGGAAGAATAATCTGCCTACTCCTACCCCCTTGGGTGGTGAATAACCTTCTCTTTTTGAGAGAAGAATCTCTGCCATTTTCACATTTTGAGACTAGTAGGTAATGGTATTTTAATGTTACACATGCTCCCTCCTTCCTTTATTCATTCAGCAAGTGTCTGTTGAGTACCCATATAAGCCATGCACTGTTCATGTACAGTGAGTACAGTGGTAAGCAGGATAAAGGAGACCAACATCAAACAGGTTAACAAATAATGTGATTTCACATAGTGATAAGTGTCATGAAAAAAATCAGAGGGCACTGCAGGAACTGAGGTTATGGTGGACTACTGCTTTAGCATTTGTAGTCAGGGAAGATAACTGGGAAGGTGACATTTGAACTGAGACCCCCAATGGTGAGAAGGAGCCAGTCATGTCAGGGTTTGTTGAAAATGTGCATTTTGCAGAAAGGGAACTACAAGCACAAAGACTCAGAAAGGCACAGCAGGTCATTTTCAAGGTACTAAAGAAAGCAGGGGCCACCAGGGCAATAAATCAAGGGAAGAGCATTTGTGCCCTTTGAAACTGTATCACTATCTGCCCAGTCATGCAATGATGACTGGTTAAAAGTGCATAGTAATGTTCGTGACATACTTTAGATTCCTTGCTAAAGGAATGTGTAATAGATGTACCTTTTATTACATTTATTAACTAGTATTCCCATTACTTACTCACTTTCCCAGTATATTTACTATATAACAATAAACTCAACCAACATCAATTGCACCTCTAATGTATTCTACGTATAGTTCCTGCCCTCTAGGAATTCAGTGTTTAGCGGAGAATATTTTGTGAAAGAAGTGAAACAACTTCTGTTCTTCGTGCTGTAGATTTATTGCAGGGGGAGGGTTGGTAGAGGGGGGCACACAGTTGTTGATGAAGACTTCTAAATGTAGGCAATATTTTGAATTGATTTTTGAGGGATGAGGAAGAGTTTGTCAGATGTACAAGTGGGGAGAGGGCTTCCATGAGGGCCAGAGCTTGGGCAGGGCCTGGCAAAGAGGCAGGAGGTAATGAATTCAAGGACTGTTGATTGTGGCTGGAGTGCACCATTCCTGAGATGTGTGATGAAATCATTTAGAGCACAGGTGAGAAGAGAACTGGGGGCAGCACTGAACAGGGAGAAAAGGAGGAGCCTGGGAAAAACGCTGAAGAGTAGCCAAGGCTCCTCCTCTTCAGTAATACACAGACAGGCATGAAAGATGGAGCAAAATTCGAGCTGAGAAGCAGATTATGATCTAAAGTCAGGAATGCTTCAGGTTGTCATGGAAGGGAAGACAGGAGATTATTGTTAGTGATGGGAGCAGTGTTTTTCATATCCTGTCTGTATCTTGGCTGAAACAAACAAACAAACCAAAAAGCCAACAAAAAGCAACCATGGAGCTTTTTGAGTGTCCAGATTTCTGGGCCCTATCCCCAGGGAGTCAGATTCAGAAGAGCTAATGTAGGCATCAGAAATCATCCCAGGGAGATTCTAATGGACAACCAGAATTAGGTCAAGGCAAAGGGGTGGCCAGAAGGCGAACAGCTGGCGGGAGATGCTGAAGTCCCCAGATAAAGTAGTAGCAGTGAGAATGGACTGGATAGAAAAGAAGGATTCTAAAGAGGTGTAAGAGGGTAGGTTGTGTCCATAAAACTTACTGGATTGTGGGAGAGAAAGGCGCTGAAGGTAACTCTGAGTAGACAGATATGTCACTATGCACTGAGATAGGTAATGCCTTGAAGGAGGAGCTCACTTGTGGGGAAGATGAGTTTAGTTTTTGGACATGTTTAATGTCAAGGGGTCTGTAAAGTCTAGTCAGATAGACCCAGGAGACTTGGAGAGAGGGAGCTGTACTAGACATGAGTAGTTAGTTAGGTGGTGTTATGCCATGGATGTGAATGAGGACAACAGAAGCAGTGCATAGGGTTAGAAGGCTGAGGACAGAATTTTAGGCAATTCCTAGCCACTATTTAAGGGATAGTGAGGAAGAGGAGATAGCAACATAGGCAGAGATGGGTGTTTCTTCAGGAGAAACCTGTGTTCTTCCCCCAACCCAATTTAATTGGCTCTCTTTTTTGTAAACAAACTTCTACAACTTCTTCACTGTCTTTCACCACAATGAATCTGATGATGAGACTCTTGATTCCCTCATTATCTCCACTTTATAGCCCATTTCTGGCATCTTCTATATCCAGTCTGGAACCCATAGTTAAGTCTCTGAGTTGTGTTCTCATCAAGACTCAGAAAACGGATGCTCCTGTCCTGCTGTACTCATCTAGCAAACCCCCATCCTCATGTTAAAGTATAGTGTCTAATCCAAGCTGCATCATCTGCATGATTGCTCATTTACAGTTCTTGGATCCAGTCATTTCCCTGTACTCTTCCCCTTTCATCCTATCCTCCACTATTCTCAGTCTCTCCCCATCTCCCTCTTAACCCACCCATAAAATTAGGGCTATCACCTGGGCATGGTCTCCCCCTTAATTTGTTTATGCCTACATTTAGTGTAGCGATTACCTGAGGGTAAAGGGGATGGGAGAGCCAGGGGTGGGGTGGGGGAGTAGGGAAGGGACATCATATATATGATGCTGGAAAGAGCTGACTCTGGGTAGTGAGCACATAATGCAACACATAGACAATGTAATGTAGAGTTGTACACCTGGAACCTATGTAGTTGTTACCAACCAATGTCACCCCAATAAATTTAACAATAAAAATAAATAAGAAAAATAAATTAGGCAAAAAAAATGTAACACACACAACCACAAAGAGAAGACTTCTCAAAGTAGGTGATACTTGAATGATGAGTAAGAGATTGTCAGGCATACAAACTTTGTTCCTTTCCCCTAATCTAAAAGAATCAAGTACCCTTCTTTTAACAGGCTCACCCCCAACCTATTCTTAACTCATTCTTTGCTGCCTTTTCTAGTGCCACTCCTGCATTTTCTCTTCTGAGACAGTGAGCCTGACATGTGGTTAAAGCTGATTCTTTCTCCTATGGGTGCTTTAGAGGGATCTCCAGAAACTCCCAGAGTACTTCAGATCCCTTATCTGTGGAAAGGAGATATTATTATCTATTTTATTGGATTGTTGTGAAGATTAAAAGAGTTCATATGTGTATAGCTCCTAATCAGGGTTAAAAAAATTTTTAGATTCTTCTGAGTCTTAAAAATGCAAAAGCATAACGCTTCTGTTGACCCTATCCTAAACCTTCCCAACTGCTGACCACTTTGTTTCTTCTTCCCAAGCAAGCTTTTAGAAAGATCATCTTCCCTTTTTTCTCTTTCTCACCTTCCTTCACTCTTTAGTACTCTGCAATCAGTGAGCTATACTCTTTGATGGTCACCCACTATGGCATGGCTCTGTTCTTGGCCCACTTCTCAAGTTCTCGATTAAAGCCAGCCAAGATTGGGATTCTGTAGTAAATAAAAGACAAAAAGTACATTCAAGTGGCTGTAATCTTAGGTAATAGAAGTCATAGAATATAGGCTCAATTTAAAAATTAAAAGTGGGAAGTCTGGATGGCTCAGCGAGTTAAGGGCTCACTTTGCAGCCCCAGGGACCAAGGATCGAATCCTGGCCCTGGCCTGTGAGGACCCATATGCTGAACTGGGGTGTGCTTCCCATGCAGGAGGCTCCCAGTTCGGTTCTTGCTCTCCCACCCCCACCACACACACACTTTGTTCAGTCCCTGTCTTGAGGGGGCATGCCTCCTATGCGGGAGGCCTCCAGCCCAGTTCCTGCCCTGCCCCATCCATCTGTGTGGAACTAAACCACCTTGAAAACTGATACGAAACCATGTAAAAAACTGATGACATTCAACTATGGAGACTGCTCTGGTCACTCCCCCTTCTCTCTGTCTCTTTCTGTCTCTGTCTCTGTCAAAACAAAATAAATCTTTAAAAAAACATTAAAAGTATCCACTTCAATATTTTATCAACACTTGTCTTCACTCAAAGGTAAGACTTTTTCTCCCTCTTTCTCTCAGTAAAGACCTGTAGTTGGCAACAACCTGCTGGGAGAGGAAGGGGTGTGATTGGACTCTGCTCTTTTTATGTTTCCCTTCTGTCCCTCAGATTTCCTGTTTCTGACCTTATTGGCTTCTAGCATGGAGTGGGAGGAGGAAGGAATAGTCGGGAACCAAACTAGTTATTATGTGGCTCTCTGTGCCTGGCACATGATTAAAGCTGACTCTGTCTTGTGGGCTCTTAAGAAGCTGAGAGACTCTTGAGAAACTCCTATCCTGGCCACTCCCCTGACCTGGAGGGGTGCATCTTAATGCTTGTCGGCTTTGTTTGGTGACTTCCTTAGCTCCTAGGAACTTAGATTGCCGACAATTTACTCTTCCTGGAGTCCTTTTGGCCTGTTTGGGGGCACTGTTGGACGGAACCAAAGGTGTCCCTCACCCCCACCCCCACCCCATGGCTTTTGCATGTGGCTCACTTCTGCTCTGTTGGAATTACTAATTCTTTGCCTTGATTATGCATTTTGATCTCAGTGATCAACATGGCTTCTCCTCCTTATGCTTTCTGGATGACTCAGGGTGGAAATCCATTGTACCCTAACCTCAGGGGTCACATAATTAGCTCACTGAATAGGCCCATGGAGCCCAAGTCAGCTTGATGTGAGGGCATGGTTGTACTCAAAGCACTTGGATAGTTAGTTCATTCCACTATCTTCATAATGTCCTCTCTTCACAATAAAAAAATTCTGTTTTATTTGCTCTTTATAGTCACATCTTCATACTTCATATTCATAATCTGACAGAGTCTGCATCATGTGACTTTTTTGATGCATTGTCTTTGTAAATTCTTCATTTTGGTGTAGAGCCTCCTTTTGGTATACAACAATTCTTGACACCTTAGTGGAAACTACAATTTTATCCTCTTGTTTTAATTGAGTTTCTGTTTTGTGAGCCAAGAATCATTTGGCTGGCCTCTTTAAAGGTGACTTTAGAATTTATCTATTCTCTAATTTCATTCTTTGTCGCATTAAAGGATTAACTTAGTAGGCATGGGTTGCCCAAGCCCAGCACAATGCCTTTAACCCTTGATTCTTGGGGATAAACTTTCCCACATTTATGAAGTTTAGGTGGTGGGGTAATATTCTTTTTTTTAAAGATTTCTTTTATTCATTTTTGACAGAGAGAAACAGAGACAAAAGAGACAGAGAAGGGGAAGGGCCCAGAGCAGTCTTCATAGTTGACATTAGTTTTCCATATAGTTTCACTCCACAGGCGGGCACAGGGCTGCGTAGGGCAGGAACTGGGCCGGGAGCCTCCCACATAGGTCCCTGCAAGAACTGAACTGGGGGCACACCCCAGTTCGGCATGTGGGTTTGCATGGCCTGGGATTCGATCCTTGGTCCTCGGAGCCTCAAAGCAAGCGCTTTACCCGCTGAGCCATCCCAGCTTTCCCAGGAGTAATATTCTTGAAACTCTCAAGGAAATACTATTTATTCGAGAAATAAACCCACATATATATGGCTAATTAATTTATGACAGAGGAGCCAAAAATATACAATGAGGAAAGGATAGTTTCCTCAATGAATGATATTGGGAAAACTGGACTGCCACATACAGAATGAGTACACTGCACTATCTTACACTATACTCATACACTAACGTTAACTTAAAATGGATTAAAGACTTGAACGGTAAATTTGAATCCCTAAAACTCTAGAAGAAAACATAGGTGGTAAATTTCTTGACATGGGTCTTGGTGATGGCTTTTGGAATCTGACACCAAATGTAAAAGCAACAAAAGCAAAAATACAACAAAAGAAACTATCAACAAAATGAAAAGACAACCTACTGAATAGGATGATAGTATGATTATAATTTATATTTATTGTAGAACCCGGGTATGTAATTGGAGTCCTAGACGGAAGTACTGCCATAGGTCAGGAAACCTGTGCTGTTTCAGGGAGCCTCTTTTATTTCTTTTATTATTTCTTCACTCCTTTAAATTCATACTGCATCACTGCTATTTCTTGAATCTTATGTCATTTTCTATTGGATTCTTTTTTCTTTTCCCCTGGCATCCCTCCTAGAGTAAACTTTTTGTGTAGAGGACACTGGTGGTGAACTTTCTGGATACTTGCTTGGCCATTCTTGTACATAGTGAAAGACTGGTTCATACGTTTCTGGTGTGGGTTTCCTCTTTGTCTGTGGGTAGGTCTTTGTCCCCAAAGAGGACCAGACCTTAAAAGGCAGGGTTGACTATAGGTTCTGTCAGGTTTGCCGAGTTTGTGAGTAGGCTGGGTTCCATGTAGAGTGCAGAGGTGGAGAGCAGGTGGTAGGCGAAATACAGTGAAAATCCCCTGCAGTCAGGCAAGTTAGGTGGGCTTGGCTTTTGTGAAATTTACTCAGAGTCCCCCACCCACTTCCTGGTTACCCAACCCTTTGTCTCCTTTGGAAGTTTAAAGTTGCCCCATGCTCTGTTCTACTTTTTCTCAGACCAACACTCTCCCTATCCTTCCTCAGTAGATTAGTCCCTTTCTTTGGAGAGCATTTCTTGGATTTTATTTTAAGCCTTTTTTCCATCTATGGTGGTCAAATGAATGGCTATGTGTGAGAAAAAAATGTGAATGTGAATCCCCGGATGGATATTTGTGGAAGGGCTGACTGGCCCATTTGTCACATGTGCACGTGTGGCACTTACACTACTGGGGTTGGTTTGAACAGGATGTGGGCCCAACTTTAAGTGCCACTGAAAAAAAGTAAGATAACTCCATTGTCTGTTCTTTTTCATCCTGATTGTATTAAAGAGTCTTAATTTAGCACTAGTCTGAAATACCTCTCTAATAGCACTTGTTTTCCTATTGTTATAAACAGAGCAGGAGGAAGGCCTAGATCTTTCCTTCAGCAACAGTATTAGTTAGGTTTTAATAAAGCGTTTATTTTTATAGTTACCACCTACTGATGGCAAAGTGACATTCATTTTCTACTTACTGTAGTGATATAAAGTTTCCTTTAAAATATGTTTATTTTAACTAAATCATAGTAAGATAATTTAAAGAAAAATATTAAATAGGATACCGTATTTTCCGGCGTATAAGACGACCCCCTAATTTTACAGTTAAAACATAGGTTTAGGCCTATATTCGCTGTATAAGACTACCCCCCCACTTCTGAGGCTGTAGTCTTATACAGTGAATATAGGCCTAAACCTATGTTTTAACTGTAAAATTAGGGGGTCGTCTTAAATGCCCGGTCGTCTTATACGCCGGAAAGTACTGTAGGTAATAGTGGGATATAGCAAAAATTATGGTGCTATTAATAAAATGGGAATGACCGAAGTTTGACCAATATTTTAAATTATTCTGGGAAGTTGGGATGGCTCAGCAGGTGAAGCGCTCGCTTTGCAGCCGTGGAGCCCAAGGATTGAATCCTGGCCCAAGTGGACCCATTATGCTGAACTGGGGTGCCCCCAGTTCAGTACTTGCCGAGGCCTGTGCAGGAGGCTTCTGGCCCAGTTCCTGCCCTGCGCAGCCCCGCACCCACCTGTGGAGTGAAACTATATGGAAAACTAATGCTGTCAACTGTGGAGACTGCTCTGGGCCCTCCCCCTTCTCTCTGTCTCTGTCTCTCTCTCAAAAAAACCCAATAAAAATAAATCTTTAAATTATTCTAATGAATAATTAGACTACTATGATTGCTCATGTTCCTCCCCAAGTCTTGGTATTTGTTGATTAGTCCCCTGAACTCATTTGAAAGGAAACATTTCTCTAGTGTTTTAAGCATTCTTTTATTTCAGTATGATTGGAAGTGAGGAAACTTGGACAGAGGTCTGAGTCTGTTGTCTTGAACTGGAATTTTATGTAGCGTCATTTTGGTTTCATTGCTATTTTTTTATTCTTTAATCCCTTTAGGATTAATTTCAGTGTTTAGAGTTTAAGTGAGGCTTTTTATCCCCATCACCTAGGTAGTCTCGGCACCAGTGGTTAGAGAAGTTTGGTAGCATCTCTACTCATGAACAGACTAGGTGCTAAAAGGCTATGTGCAAGTGCAAATTTAAAAGAATTTTAAGCTTGTTTCTCTTATACTTTACCACAGGAGTAGAAGAGATTCCTTAGATCAGGGCTCCCCAACCTCCAGGCCACGGACTGATACCAGTCTGTGGCCTGTTAGGAACCAGGTCATACAGTAGGAGGTGAGTGATGGGAGAGTTTGCAAAGCTTCATCTGCATTTATAGCCACTCCCCATGGCTCACGTTACTGCCTGAGCTCCACCTCCTGCCAGATCAACAGCGGCATTAGATTTTATAGGAGTGTGAACACTATTGTGAGGGATCTAGATGGTACAGTCTTTATGACAATCCATTGCCTGATGATCTGAGGTGGAGCTGAGGCGGTAATGTGATGCTAGCACTGGAGAGCAGCTGTAAATACAGATTAACATTAGCAGAGAGACTTGACTGCACAGAAACCATAATAAATCAATTGCTTGCAGACTCATATCAAAACCCAAGCTCAGGACTCCCCCTTATTCTGCATTATGATGAGTTATATAATAATTTCACTAGGGGAAGCCAGGATGGCTTGCTCATCGGGTTAAGTGCTTGCGTTGCAACCCTGGGGACTGAGGATCAAATCCCAGCCCTGGCCTTTGCAGACCCATATGCTGAACTGTGGTGTGCTTCTTATGCAGGAGGCCCCCAGTTCAGTTCTCGCCCCCTGGTTGGGCCCCTGTCCCGAGGGGGCATGCCTCCCATGTGGGAGGCCCCAGTCCAGTTCCAGCCTTGTGCAACCCCTGCCCACCTTTGTGGAACAAAACCATGTCGAAAACTGATGATGTACAACTATGGAGACTTGTTTTGGGTCCTCCCCATTCTCTCTGCTTCTCTCTATTTCTGTCTCTGTCAAAAACAATAAACTAAATCTTTAAAAAATTATTTTATTATATATTACAATGTAATAATAGAAATAAAGTACACAATAAATGTAATGTGCTTGAATTATTCTGAAACCATACCCTTCCAGCAGTTCATGGAAAAATTGTCTCCCACGAAATCAGTTGTAGTGCCAAAAAGGTTGGGGACCGCTGCCTTTGATCACCAAAGCTTTAAAATCAGACTAGGGTTTCCTTTTTATTTTTTAAAGATTTAGTTTATTGTTTGAGAGAAGGTGAGAATGAGAGAGAGAGAAAGGGAGAGGGCCCAGAGCAGTCTCTGTAGTTGTACATCATTAGTGGTGACATGGTTTCCTTCCACACAGGTGGATGTGGGGCCATGTGGGGCAGGAATTGAACCAGGAGCTTTCCACATGGGAGGTGAGCACTTTAGCCACCAAGCCATCTCAGCAGTTAACAGCTAAAGTTCAGTATTTGGGTCTACACTGGCTGGGGCCAGGAATTGAACCCCGTACCTTCGATTATGAGACAAGCGCTCAACCCCTGAGCTATCCCGGTGTCCCCTAGGGTTTCTTTCTTTATCTTGTAGATATATTCTTTTTTGCATCTTTTCCCAAAGTAGACCAGTTTCACCTACATAAATATTTACTGAGCAGATAACTTCCTCTCTTGTTTATCTTCTCAGGTCTTCTAGCAGATGTCTTTGTAGCTGTAGTATCCTAACTTGTTAGCCTACTTGGGTTGATTCAAGATTTACTGGTTCTTTTTTTGTTGTTGTTAAATTTATTGAGGTGGCATTACATTGTTTCCAGGTGTACAATTCTATGTTACATTGCCTATACATCACATCATGTGCTCACCACCCAGAATCAGCTCACTTTCCATCACAGTATGTTTGAAGATTTACTGGTTCTTTGAACATATAGAACCATCTCTCCCTTTTTGTGAAGCTGTTACCAACAGCACTTTCACCACACTTGGCCTTTATAACTTTTAGCTCTCTCTCAAATTAACATTGCTCTGATAGACTTTCACCTTAGTGATGATTCTCTAGGCCAGCCTTTGAAAACTATTAGGCTGCACAGATATGTTTGTTTGTTTTGTTTTTTAATCTGTGTTTGTCATGAGGGTAGGTGAGTGGGGAGGAGAGGTACTTTCCAACAGAAATCCAGATTTCGCCTATCTCTTGAGGTGACCATTTGGCAACACCAGGGCTGAATTGTTAGGTGACAAAATATCAACTGATCATGCACTTTTTGCCATCTACTTTCTTTGTTTTACTGATACCTGCCTGGCCTCCTTGAATTTACAACAGATTTTTTTTTAATTACTTTTTTTTCTCTTGTAGTTTATTGTATGGGTCTAGCACTATACACAGCTTCCTGATACACTTTTTCAGAGTTGTTCCTCGTATGACATTCATAATTTTGTCACTTTTGGCTTTTAAAATTATTATTTCAGTATAATTGTATTTCTTGTCCAATGAACACTGTGAACAATTACAAAATCTTTCTAAGAAGGATAAACTCAAGTAGTGTCCTGCATAGTAGCAGGACCAAAATAATAAAAGTATGGGTGCCTAATGCATTATTGATTACCTGCAGATATTCTCTGACACGCAAGCCTTGTGTTAGGTTCTGTTTTAGAACTAACTTTTATAATTTTAAATGGCTCATTCCCCACCCCACCCCCAAATTCACACTGTCTAAATATTTTAGATGTAGAATACATTTTTGTATTTAGAGGACAAGTCTTCCCCTTGCCTTTTTTGTTGTTATTCTTTTCTGGAAACTTCTTAGCCTTTTCTTTTGTTCATTTTCCTTATAAATTTTACAAGCATTGGTCTAGCAACAAGTACTTATTAGCTGCTCTCGAGGCAGGCACTGTGCTCAGTTGTTTGGTAACCTGTGTAAGGGGCCATCAGTGTGGGCCCAGTGTCATTGAATTCGCCCCAGTACATTAGGAACAGGAGTGGATTCATAGATGGGTTTAGAGCATTTTACTTCTAACCATTGAAGGAAACTTGGGACCCTCTGATTCCTAGGCATTTTTATGGAAGTCTTTGTTGGAATAATCACCAGAAGGCACTCCTTGGTCACTGAGGGTAAGTTTCATTAAATTTTCCTTTAGGAAGCTCGTAGGCCTGAAGAATAAATCATGGTGGAAACAGAAGATAGCCCTTGCATTGCACAGGTTATTGCACTTCTGTGGACCTCTTGTTTTAGCCCTTTTCTGATGAAAAAACTTTAAGGAAGTTATTTCATGAGACACCAAATTACCCCATTCTTTTGGAAACCCTGAGAGGTTTACCAAATAAGTAGTCACAAATATGAAAACCAGTATGGTAGGATATGGCAGCCCCTCCTCTCGGTGGTGTGAACCACATTGAGGTTTTGTTGAGTGTCTTTGTACAGGGCTGACTTGTGGGGATGGGCAGAGTTGCTCTGTTAGCTGCCTTTTTCCTCTCCCCTCCACCACCCCCTTCAGCTCTCTTCGGCTGTGATGATTCTGTAACCAGCCCCATGGCAAGCCATGCAAAACCTGTGGCTAGTGTCTTCATTACATTAGAAAATAATGTAAATAATACGTTATTTTTATGCAGGTAAAATTTATGTAACATAAAATTTACCATTTTAACCATTTTAAGGTATTCAATTATTGACCTCTAGTACATTAATATTGTTGTGCAACCATCACCAAACACCATCTAGAACATTTTTGTCTCCCTAATACTCATTAAGCTGTCACTTGTCATTCCCTCCTTTTCCCTGCCCCTGACAAGCACTAATTGCTTTGTGTTTTTATGGATTTTTAAATTCTGTATATTTCGTGTAAATGGAATCATGCAATATGTGACTTTTTGTCTGTTTCTTTCAGTTATCATTATGTTTTTAAGGTTCATTTGTACTGTAGCATGTACCAGTACTTTATTCCTTTTATGGCTAAATAATATTCTGTCGTAAGGACATACCATATTTTGTTTGTCCATTCATCTGTTCACAGATATTTGGGTTGTTTCCACTTTTTGCTAATTAGAATAGCCAAACCTGCTATGAATAGTCAGGTTTTTGTTTGATCATCTGTTTTTTAATTGTCTTGGGTGTATAATTAGTAATGAATTTGCTGGGCCATATGGTAATTTTATGTTTAACTTTTTTTTTTATTTTTTTTTTTATTATTGTTTTTGACAGAGAGAGAGAGAGAGAGAGAGATAGAGATAGAGAGATAGAGAGAGATACAGAGACAGAGAGAGAATTGAACTGGGGGAACTCCCCAGTTCAGCACATGGGTCCGCACAGGCTGGGGCCAGGATTCCATCCTCGGTCCTCGGGGCTTCAAAGCGAGCGCTTAACCCGCTGAGCCATCCCGGCTTTCCCATGTTTAACTTTTTGAGGAACCAAAAGGATACATGTGAAATACTAAAAACTAATAGTGAAAATCCCTTTAGACCATGGACCATGATATAAAGATATCATGTTTCTTGTTATATATTAGAAAACTCTTTTCTTTAGAGTCAGGCAGAACTGGGTTCAAATCTCAGCCCTTCTACTAATTAGGCAAGTTATTTAACCTTTCTTAGCCTGTCTTTTACCTAGAGCATGTAGATAACTAACTGCTGCCTCAGGGTTACTGTAAACTTTCACTGACTTTGTATTACACAGAAAGTGCTTTTTTTAGCACAGTGCCTGGCATAAAGTAATCAACAAATACTGTAATAATTATTTTAGGACAATATAGTCACCACAGCTTGTTTGCTATTCATTGCCACAGAGATGACTGTGTACTTTGGTCTTACCAAATAAATGAATGGCCCAAAACGAAACATCTTAAATTTTGGTGTTTTATGTTATCTTTGACATAGATGTTTTGTATTTTTACTTTGAAATTACTTCATTGTCAGTTATTGTCAAAATCTGTAACATCTCTATTTTCTAAGGTGGATGAACCTGTTGCAGAGAATTTTTTTGCTTTCTATTCGATCACTGCTTGGATTCTTCATAAATGAACCAATTCCTGGCTCCACTCACAGAGAGGCCAGAAGACTTCTAGTAACTTGCCTATTGCAATGCATAAGGATTTAATGAAACTTTTTACAGAGTTGGTAATTAATCAAACAAAAATTATTTTTTCTAATTCATAAAGTAGATTTTTATAAAAAAATTAAAATCTCCCATGAACAGATCATTCAGATATTACCAGTTAATATTTTGATACATTTTCTAAAAAAAACCCACAGGTATTTATATACTATTTTTAAAGTATTATATAATATTTTATTTACTAGAATATTTAATCATATACTAGAAGTATTTTGCACTTACTATTTAGGAACATCTTTCCAAGACATGATACATGTTTCTACAACTTCTTTTTCTTCTTTTAAAGGATTTATTTATTTTATTTAAGAGAAGGAGAGAGAGAAGGGGGAGGGCCCAGAGCAGTCTCCATAGTTGTACGTCATAAGTTGTGACATAGTTTCATTCCACACAAGTGAATGTGGAGCCCTGTGTGGAGGGAACTGAACCTGGGGCCTCCCACATGGGAGGCAAGAACCTTCGATGCCGAGCCATCCTGGCAGTTACCAGTTGTGCCATCATTCAGCATTTGAGTCTGCATGGGCTAGGACCCAGAATCGAACCCTGGACCTCGTTATTTCGAGGCAGGTGCTCAACCACTGAGCTATCCCAGCATCCCCTACAACCTAATTCTTACAATTGATTATTAGTTTATTTTACTTTATGGATAGAACATAATTTACCCATTTTGCTATTGTACATTCGTATTGTTTCTAGTCTTTTTTGCCATCATAAACAATGCTATGAGCATCTTTGTAGCAAAATTTTTGTGCACATCCCTGGTAATTACTTTGGGCTAAATGCCTTAATGTAGATTTTTTTTTTTTTTTATCAGAGAATTTACATATATTTTTAAAACGTTTTTAGTTCAGCATTTAATAAATACTCACCACTCTGTATTGCACCCTCCCAAGACTGCAGTCTTTTACATCTTCATTCACAATTTTGTGGCATTTATTTTTGTTATACAAGGGCACCACTTTGATTTTTGTTATACTATTTGTGGGTATCTATATTTTTCATTTATAACCCACCAGGCTGTTGAAAATCCATTTGGACCATGGAGTTATATGGCAGTGCAGCATAGAAAGCAGTTTTTTATTTGTGGTCAGATTTTTGTTTGAAGCTGGTTCTGCCTCTCCATTATTTCAGACACCTGTTCTGACATAACATTTTGGTATATTAAGTCTCACTTCTTATTCCATCCATTTTGGCAGTCTTGTTTGGTGTAAACTGGTCTGGTTTGGTGAAACTTATTGCTCTATTCCTCCCATGGAGCTTCTTTTCTGTGGCCATTCTAGATTGTTGAGGGATGATGGATAAAAATGCTTTCCTATTTCTTTCCTGGGAATAGTCCTAAGATACATTCACAAAGCTTCTTAGAAAATCCTGTGGAATTAAGCACTTGTCAGAATCCTCTATCACTCATAGTGGTGGCCAACTGACAATGAATAATTTTACTGACTTTTCCTCCCTGTTTCACTCCCTGTGTCCTTCACTTCTCCCTGGGATCACATTCCAAAATAAACTACCTGTCTTTAAGCCCTTGTCTCAGCTTTTACTTTCAGTGGAACCCAGGCTCAGACATTTTGTGATCCAGACAGGTAACTTAAGTCTTTGAGTTGCAATTTTCTCATATGTATAAATCTGAAGAGGGTGGTGTCTACCTCATGTAGTTCATCCATTCACCAAATACTTCCTAAAACACTACTGTGTGCCAGGTGCTGTTCTGTGTATGGGAATATAGCGGTGAGCAAGACAAATAAGGGCCCTACCTTCATAGAGTTTACATTCTGATAAAGGAGACAAAGAAGTGAACAGAAGTATTTCATTAGTAAAACCTTCTATGAAATTAACATGATGATGTGTTCCAGAGCAATAAAGTCATGAGTGAAAGCCACTCTGAGATGCTATTTGAAATGAGGACTGAATGATCAGGATAAGCTGGATATGGGAAGAACATTTTGTGTAGAAGGAGTAGCAAGTGTCAAAGCCCTGAGGTGTGTCAATAGCAAGGTAGTACACATAAAGTGCTGTGAATGGTACTTTGCATTTGGTAAGTGCTCAGTAAATGTTGGATAGTCCTGTATTCATAGTAAGATTAGATCAAAGGGTAGCCTATCATTAACTACACAGCAGTAAGTAGACAGTTTTGCCTCATTAATTGACAAAAACTAGCTTCATAAAATAAGCAGATAATTGTGCAGGATATAAATAGAGTTGCATGGTACATTTTTTGATATGGTAAATTACATTGATTGAGTTGCTTTGCATTTCCAGTATGTGCTTCCCTTGGTCATGATGTATTATCCTTTTTGTGTATAACTGGATTCAGTTTGCTAATATTTTCTTGAGAATTTTGCATCTTTGCCACTAAGAGTTATTGATCTGTTTTTTTGTTTGTTTATTTATTTGTTTTTGTTTTTAATGTCTTTGTTTTTGGTATTACTGTAATGCTGGCTTAATAAATTGAACTGGGAAGAGTTCTCTCTTTTTCTTTGTGGTTGGAAGAGTTTGTATAGAATTGGTATTCTTTACCCTTTTAAGTGCTTGGTAGAATTCTCCAGTGAAGCCATCAGGCCTGATGTTTTATTTGTTGGAAGATTTTATTTATTTATTTATTTATTTATTTATTTTTTACAGAGAAGGAGAGAGAGAGAGAGAGAGATACAGAGCTTGAGAGAGAACTGAACTAGGGGAGCTCCCAGTTCAGCACATGGTTCCGCATGGGCCGGGGCCGGGACTCGATCCTCCGTCCCCGGCGCTGCAAAGTGAGCGCCTAACCCACTGAGCCATCCCGGCTTCCCCTGTTGGAAGATTTTTAACTATGAATTCAATTTCTTCGTTTCTATAGGACTATTAAAGTTATCTGTTTGTTTTTTGTTTTTTGGTTTTTTTTAAGATTTATTTTTATTGTTTTTGACAGAGAGAGAGAGAGATATAGAAATAGAGACAGAGAGAAGGGGGAGGGCCCAAGAACAGTCTCCATAGTTGCACATCATTGGTTTTTCCACATAGTTTCATTCCACTGGTGGGCACGGGGCTGCACAGGGCAGGAACTGGGCCAGGGTCTCACCCTGGTGAGAACTGAACTGGGGGCACTCCCCAGTTCAGCATATGAGTCCACACAGGCCTGGGCTGGGATTCGATCCTCAATCCCTGGAGCTGCAAAGTGAGCGCTTAACCCACTGAGTCATCCCAGCTTCCCCTCTGTTTGTTTTTGAGTGGGCTTTTGCTCAAATTTTTAAAGGAATTGGCCTATTTCATCTAAATTGTTAAATTTATGGGCAGAATGTGTCCAATATTCCTTTGTAATCCTTTTAAAAATTATTAATTTGTGATAAAAAGTAAATGCATATAATTTACCATTCTAACAATTTTTACCTTATTAATGTCTACGGGATCTGTAGGGATGTCCCTGCCTTTATTCCTAATACTGGTACTTGTAATTTTGTCTTTTCTTTGTTTTTCCGAGCAGTCCTGCTAGAGTCTAGTATATAT
>PVKE010006090.1:27997-55958 GCA_004027555.1 Craseonycteris thonglongyai
ATATTTATTTCTATTTTACTTTTGACAGATAGAGAGAGAGACAGAGACAGAGACAGTTAGAGAACCGAACTGTGGGAACTCCCCAGTTCAGCATGTGGGTCCTGCCTGGGCCGGAGCCGGGATTCGATCCTCGGTCCTCGTGGCCTCAAAGCGAGCGCTCAACCCGCTGAGCCGTCCCGGCTTTCCCCCTAGTATATATTAATTTTATTAATCTTCTCAGAGAATCAGCTTTAGTTAAATTTATTTTTCTCTATTATATTTTAGTTTTTGATTTCATGGTTACTGCTCTTATCTTTCCTTCCATTTATTTTCTTAGAGTTTAATTTGTTCTTCCAGTTTTTAAAAGCTTGTAGCCTACATCATCATTTGAGACCTTTGCTCTTCCTCTGTAAGCACTTAACATTATAAATTTTCCTCTAAGCACTACTTTATGTGCAACCCACAATTTTTAAATTGGTTGTACTTACACTTTTCATTCTATTTAACATATATTCTAATTTCCCCTGTGACTCGCTCTTTGATCCAGATATTGTTCAAAAGTCTTTTGTTTAATTTTCAAGTATTTGGAGAATTTTCCATTCATCTTCTGATGATTTCTAGTTTAATTCTGTTGTATTCATGGACATAATCTTGTATGATTTTAATTTCTTTAAATTTATTGAGGTTTGTTTTATGACTCAGATTTGCTATTGTTGGGTAAAGTGTTTTATAAATGTTAATCAGGTCAAATTAATTGATACTGTTTTTCTAAATCTATATTCTTACTGATTACCATAACGGCTTATCACAGACTGGGTGGCTTAAACAACAGAAATTTATTTTCTCACAGGTTTGGAGGCTGGAAGTTCATGATCAAGGTGTTGGCAAGTTTGGCTTTTACTGAGGTCTCCTTGAGCTGTAGATAGTGGTTTTCTCCCTGTGTCTCCATATGGTCTTTCCTCTGTATATGTGCATCTCCAGTGTCTCTTCCTCTTATAAGACAGATTGTATTAGGGCCCCACTTTTATGACCTCATTTAACCTTAATGACCTTTTTAATGGCCCGATCTCCAAATATAGTCACATTGGGTATTAATGCTTCAGAATATGAATTCTGGGGAGATGCAGTTCAGTCCACAACACTGATTTTCTGTCTACCTGTATTAATGATTACTGAAAGAGGAGTGCTCTAGCTGTAGTTGTAGATTTATCTGTTTCTCTTTTCATTTCTATCAGTTTTCTAACATAGGTTTTTTAGGATCTGAATTTTGCTCACCTTAAGTGGAGGACTTAAAGGTGGAATTATCTGATTTAAATGATCAGATCTACATTTTTAGGGGAAACAAAGTCAGTTATTAACTCAGTATTTTATTTCTTTTTAGTTTTATTTTCAATTATAAAATATTCAAATTTTAGCATCTTAACCGTTTTTAAGTGTATAGCTCAGTGGCATTAAGTGCATTCACATGTTATGCATCTATTTCTAGAACTCTTTGCATCTTGCAAAACGGAAACTACCCATTAAATAAGTCCTCATTCCTCCCTCCCCCAGCCTCTAGCAACCACCATTCTGCTTCCTGTCTCTTTGAATTTAACTATTTAGGTACCTGATATAAGTGTATTCATACAGTATTTATCTGTTTGTGCCTGGCTTATTTCACTCAGCATAATGTCCAAAAGGTTTATTATCCATAGTATAGCATGTTTCACAAATTCCTTCCTTTTTAAGGGTGAATAAATATTCCATTGTATGTATATACTACATTTTGTCTATTCACTTATCCATTGATGGACAATTGGGTTTCTTCTGTCAGTATTTATTGAGCACTTTTTATACATCAGTCACTTATAATTAAACAGATACTTATTGACTGCCTTTATGGGCCAGATCCTGTTACAGGCATAGGGAATAGGGCAGCAGTAAATATACCAGACAAAGTTGTTGCCTTCAAGAAGTTTGTATTCAGGGATGCCGGGATAGCTCAGCAGGTTGAGCACTTGCCTTGCAACCGCGAGGTATAGGGATCGAATTCCGGCCCCAGCCCATGTACACCCTGAAGCCTCCCATTGAAGTCCCACTCCGTGTAGCCCCACATCCACCTGTGCGGAATGAAACTATGTCACAACTAATGATGTACAACTATGAAGACTGCTCTAGGCTCTCCCCTCTTTTCTCTCACTTTCTCTTAAACAATAAAATAAATCTTAAAAAAAAAGAAGCTTATATTTCTAGTGGGGACTGAAAATGGGAAGATGGGCAGTGCACAAAGAAACATGTTTCTTAATTCTAAATTGCATATTTTCACATTTTAGTGTTTCTAAGATTGGAGTGTACCTTATAATTAATGATATGTTAGAATTATATTTGTCAGTGTTTCTTTTTTAGTGACACTTAAAATAATGGTGTATCATACAGTCAGCTTAAATCATGGATTTGATGAATCACTATTACATAGTCAGTTGCTATGAAAAATATACATCACACCAAAGGGGATAGAGTGTTACATGATATTTTTTTCATAGCAGGACTTCCTCCCTTAAGGATGCAGTGTGTTGGTTCACATTCTGGCTCAAACTCCTCACCTCACTGTGGACTAGTAGCAGTGTGTGAACTGGTTACTTTGAGTAGCACTGGTATAGAGGGTAGAGAGAGTCCTGGCAGGTGGGGTAGAGATGGTGTTTGGGGAGCATTTTGCAAGATGGGCTCACTATCCTGTAGGCACAGTAAGGGCAAAGGTAACATAATTTTCCATCTTAATAACTGGCAACAGTTTTTCCAGTTGCTCAAAACAAAAACATTGGCATTATCTACGTCTCCATTTGCCCATATTTTATACGTAGTCAGCCAGCCAGCAAATCCTGCCCGCTGTACCTTCAAAACATCTCCCAATTCTGAGCACTCTCACCACCCCACCTCAACCACCCTGGTCCAGGCCCTCATCTCTTGCTTGGATTGTCATGATAACCTCATTACTTGTCTCCTTTCTTCACTCACTTTGCTATGATCCCTTCTTAGTTTAGCAACCAAAGCGATCCTTTGAAAACATATCTGATCGTGTATTATCTCTACTTAAACCCCTCAGAATCATCCCATTGCTCTCAAAGGAAAGATTAAAGTCCTTATGATGGCCTATAGGACTCTACACTATTTATTCCACCTCCCCCCCCCCCACCTCTTTGACCTTGTATCCTACCTGTGTGCCTTGTGCTTATTCTGCTTTTTTAGCTGCCTTGGCAGCCTTATTATTTCTTAATCATGTTGAGCATATTCCTGTGTCAAAGCATTTCTACTTGATTTTTCCCCTGCCAGGAATACTGTTCCTTAGATATTTGCAAGGCCCACTTCTTCAGGATTCTGTTCAAATCTCACCTTACTGAAGGGCCTTCTGACCACCCTATGTAAATTAGTATCCCCTTTCCTTGCTAGCACTATGTTTTCCCCTAAACCAGGATTAGCTAAATTGTTTGCTGCAGTAGCAAACAACTCCAAAATATCAGAGGCCTAAAACAAACATGATTTGTATTCCCTCATTGCAGGTCACCTGGGAGGCCTACTCCACATTGTCTTTAACTCCAGGATCTGGCTGATAGCATAGCCACTATCTTGAGCATTAGCAGAGGGAAAGACCATTCACTGGCTCTTCACGTATCTGCCTGAAGTACTTAGCCAGAGCAAGTCATGTTGCCGTACCAACTTCAGTTAGAGACGGGAATGGGTGGGTGGCAGTCCTATCATATATTTTGAAAGAGACCAGGAAATCCATCAGGGATGATATAATCACACTCTTGACCCTGCTTAATTTTTTCTATGCATGTATTTGCATCTGACAATGCATATTTACCTTACTCTGTGTATTTTCTTTTCTCTCCTATGTAGACTGTATGTACCACACGCGGAGGGACTTTGTCCATCATTTATACCTGTACCCCGAGACCTAGGATAATGCTTGGTCAATAGTAGGTGCTTATTAGTTTAGAGATTGGTGAGAATACTAAAACAAGTGATTGATTTATTCATTTAGTGACATGTAAGTTAAGTTGGGAGTGTGGAACAGGGAGGTATGAGAGAAGAGTAGATGGTATCAAATAAGTTGGATAGCATACTTACTGTAGAGAAACAGTAGAATTGCTGGTCAGTGGAGAGGTCATTTTGAGATTTGAGATCATAAAGCACAGTGAAATCTTGCATGTAGCTCTGCTGTGTGGTTCTCTGCAGTATTGCTGAGTTGCTCAGGAGCTGGCCCACAAGAGGCAGGAATGAATGATGGGGACCCATTTCACAAGGATGGGCAGCAGCCCAAGCTGACGAAGAAAACAAGGTTCTAGCTGCCCCTTCAAGGTGCACATACGTTGGTCCTGTTCCATCTTTGGTCCTGTCAGAATCGTAAAAGAGCTTGTCTTTAACAAAGAAGCCCATTTTCCTGGCGTGATGTGATTCCCATGGTAGAAGTATTTTCCCCTATAGTCATTCTTCATTTCATTTACTTCTTATAACACTGTTGAGGTAGCTTTTCTTATCTTCATTTTATAGGTGAGGAGAACTGAGGCTTAAATTGCTCACAGAAATTAAGTTGGTTAAGCTCACAACCTCAGTGCTCTGCTATACTTTTGAGGTATATCGTGTATTTACTGTTTCTTCCATACTTATTGAGGCAGTGAGGGAGCTACTTCATCTGGGGCATGGGGAGCTCTTAGCTTTTAAGTTCCCTGGAGTCTTAAAGACAGTATGCGACTACTTCACTAATGGTTCCAATTTAGCTGTTGCAAGACCTTACAAGAGAGGAAACAGCTGGGCTATTTTTATATACTTCAGCAAGAGCAATAACCACATTACCAACTGTAACTAGTAAATTCACTCCCAGGGAATTTTTTATGAATACAATTAAAGTGTACCTCACACAATGTGAGAATGTCCTCATCAGTGATACTTTTCTGTAGTCTTGCCTGATCTAAATGTTTCATAGGTGCAAGGGGCTGTGCTAGGCTCTATTGCCAACACAGAGAAGAGAAGGCAGGTGGCCTTCCTTCAGGAATCTTTAAGAGTAGTCAGGAAGGTAAAACAGGACAAAACCATGAATATTTAAGTAGAGCCTAGAAACAAGGATGCAGAGTAGGGGAAAGGCTCCTCAGGCTAAAATGCTTCACTGAGATATGATAATATTATAATAATTATGTATGGTGCCAGGTGGCTACCAGACTTGGGGGTGAGGAATCACTTTGTAAGCTATATAAACGTCTAACCACTGTACTACACAGCTAAAACTAATAAAATTTTGAATGTAAGTTATAACTAAAAAATAAAAAATAAAAATAAATGCTTCACGGAGATGCGTGGGGTGAAGTGGAAATTGAGCTGTAGTTTGAAGGCTGCATAAGATTTAGACAAGGCTCTAAATGGAAAACCAACTTGCTCTCCAGCCATACTCATGGTGGAAAATCTTAGTAGGCCACTGCAGTCAGCAATGCTAGCACTTTTAGCCACGTTTTAAGTTTTTTTAATGTGTTTATGTGTATGAATCTCCTGCATACTCAGTAGGTAGAAAACATAAATCTTCTGTCTATTTCATTTCGCTTTGATGACCATTTCCTGAAAGATGACAGAAGTTACTGGCTATAAACTTGGTTTGCTCTCAGATAAGAACCGACAGTAACCCTCTCTGCCAATGACACTTGTTTTCCAGTGCCCTTTGTTAACTTACCTCTTCAGGTAGCTATTTTGAAATATATGTTAATAAGAATTAAATTCCAGAATTTGTGAAGTTAGTCTTCATTCTAATTTTTTAAAAAGTTAATTCTCTTGCTTTTCACTCATGTGTTTGTTTGTTTTTAATCTTAGCAATAAATCATTCTGAAAGTGTTTTGTTCTTTTTCCTTCCAGACAAGGCACCTCTGTCTAAAAGTCTTTTACTGATCCCCAGTGCCCTGTCTCTTTTGCTGGCCCTTCTCCTGCCACACTGTCAGAGGTTCTTCGTGTATGACCTTCAGTCTGTCAAGGACGACTTCCAGGTGAGCTCTGCTTCATTGGCCTTTGGAAGGAGAAAAGATTTTTTTCTTGATTTGGCTTTTCTTTCTGGTATTCTCAACCTCTCCAAGCCTCTACATTTGTAAGAGATACTAGTTATCATTACTATTCCATTAACAAGTAAGTTTTCTTATAGTTTTATTTATTGATATTTTCATCAAAGTAGATTATAATGAAGCAATTGCAGTACTAGGTATATCTTCTCAGTTTCACTTTTACTCAAGGATATGCAATTTATAATTTTAAGAGGATTAAGACAATGTCAAATCTATTTTTTAGTTATTTATGTGCATACTTAAGATTTTCAAAAACCTGCATCAGTTTGAAGATTGATTGAATGGTCTAAGGTCTTTCAGCTCTAACAGATTGTGAATCTATGAGTTACTTTTATAGTGGAGGGTCAACCAAATAGAAAATTTCTCTTGGGTTTTTAGTGCTGGGAAGAGCAAAAACTATGATTTTCAGGATTTATGGGTTGATCTCAATTCAAATGCTGGTGCCAACTCTTGTCTGTGAGTTGGAGTGTTAATGCAAATTATGGCGTGTAACCTGCTACCTTTTCTTTGCTAAATACTTGATTAGCTATTTTAAGCACAATAATCCACTTCTTAAATACTGATGCCTTTGCTTCACAATAATTTAAATAATACCATGCTCAGATTGGCTTCATCAAGTTCTTGTGAAGGTCTTTCAGTTATTTATTCATACTACTGCTTTCTATCAGAACATAGTATAGCTTCTGTACTATTTCAGTTGCTATAATGCAATAGTACTCAACATGGCTGCACTTTAGAATCACCTGGATAAACTTAAATATATATAGGCAGTGACGTACTTTTTCAAAAGATCCCCAGGGGATTCTAATGTATGGCCAACCCTGAGAACCGCTGCTATAAGGGACTGTAAGGGCCTCAAGTTGGTACCTTCCTGATTTGGGGGTTAATTTGGTTAATCTGGCTAAGTAGGTAGGAATCCCCTTATACTACACCATTTTATGGGTATCTGTGTTCTGAATGTAGAGGAAAATGACTCTTTTGTCCAGGAATGTGAATAGCCACACTCTTCTGCTAAAATCTCCTAAAAAGCTCTCACTTTGCTTTTATAAAAGCTGCTACAGAGGTAAAAAGTTTCAGTTCTGCCTTGGGAAATCTAAACATATACATACATAAGAACATGATACTATAGGGCACAAGTATACATTAAATCCTCAGGGGTGATAAATGAAGTAGGGACCAGTATAGGATGGGATAGCCCTGGAGAGCCTCAGTAATGCATTTTCCATTTGGTCTGAAGGAAGGAATGACAATTAGCAGTAGAGAAAGGCATTTTATTTCACAAGGCAATATGAACTTTAGAACTTTAGGGATGTTGTATGAGAGGTATGGCTGGAGACTACTGCGAGGTTAAATTGAATGAGGACAGGGGTTGGGGGTGTAGTTGATGAAGGGTGTTAATATGCAAGTGTGGAATCTCTCAGATTTTGGCACTTAAGGCAGAGATCTTGCCTGTAGTGTTCTTCAGGTTGAAATGTGGAAGTAGTGCTTTGTTGAGTGCAAGCCAATGATTGATCAGTCTTTATAGGGAGCAGTCAGGTTATAGTAATACCCAATGATTTGTTCTTATATCAGGTGTGATGTTTTAGTGTCCTTGAGCATAGTTACAAAACACAAATTATTTAAAAGTGTAGCTTCTAGTTTTGTCATTAACTGAAAAGACAACAACAACAAAATGAGGCTCTGTAAACCAATTTGTTATGTTTTAGTAACTGTAAAGTTTTAATTTCCCCCAGATTTTCCTACTGTCTCTCAGGACTTGACTCTGAGTAGAATACTTCTTTTAGAGTTTTAAATGTAGGAATAGAAGACTTGGAGCTGACTTTCACGGTTTCTGCATCTGTTCTACAAAGATGACAGTCATCATCATCTTATATTTCTAAAGTACTACACAGTTTACAAAGCACTCTCATGTATACTATCTCACTTGATCATATTGATGATAGGATATGCTGGCCTAAAGTTTCAATGTGATTCCACTGTGTGCCCATGATGGTCATTGGTAACTGACATGGTGCTGTTTCTCCTTGAACCCAACTATGACCTTCATACAGGTAGGCAGCCACCCCAACTTCAGTTAGATTGGCATATGAAATGAACTCTAGTGGTCATCCTTAAAACAGTCCAGTGCCCTCATATTTTGGAGTACACTGATAATAAAGACTGCCTGGTGTCTTGTTTAGAGCTGAGTTCGATATAAAATGTTTGACAGTTAGTATAGTATGTTTTCTTGTATGCTTGTTATTTCTTATGGCAACAACACAGGTTATGTGACCTTAGACAAGGTCACTTTTCTGTGCCTCTTCTGTTTTAAGATAGAGTTAATTTACCGATGTTCACAGCAGCATTATTCACAATAGCCAAAAAGCAGAAGCAATCCAAATGTCCCTTAATAGAAGAATGGATTTTAAAATGTGGTTTAGACATGCAGTGGAATATTATTTAGCCACTAAAACTAATAAAGTTCTAATACACGCTTAAACATGAACCTTGAAGACCTTATGCAAGCTGAAAGAAATAAGCAGACACAAAAAGACAAATATTGTATGATTCCAACTATATGAGGTACCTAGAGTGGTCAAATTCTTAGAGATGGAAAGCAGAAGAATGGTTCAAAGGGGCTGAGGGGAGGGGAGGATGAGGAGGTATTGTTTTATGGCTACAGAGTTTCTGCTTGGAATCACGAAAAAGTTGACATAGTGGTGATGGGGAACAACATTGTAAATGTTCTCAGTGTCACTGAATTATATATTTAAAAATAGTGAAAATGATCAATTTTATTTTATGTATATTTTACCAATATAAAAACAACACCAAAAAAAGAGATAGTGCTAATACAGATTATCCCCCACCAAATGTAAACACACTTTGAATGATTATAAAGTCAGCGTTTATTAACATGCAGTGTGTTTTCAAAATTTAAAAGAATCTACGGAAACAGTTTTGTTTTGTCATTGCCTGTTTTCAAACTGATGATCGTTCTGTCCCAGGCACTGCTGGCAACGCAAAGCGAAGGAATTGCAAACATCAGGAATTTTTTTGTTCAGTATTTGTGCACATTCTCGTTCAATGGCTGCCTTCGTTTTATTGACTGTTGCCGGTTTTGTACCATAAACTTCATCTTTTATGTATTCCCATGAAAGAAAGTCTAGTGGTGTGAGGTCTGGTGAATGTGGAGGGTATTCAGCATTCATCAGACTTCACTCATTATTTCAAATCAGTTAAATCTGAAAAAGAGAGAAAATTATGTAAGGTTTCAGCTATTGAAGTGTATATACATTTTTGGGGGGGACACCCTGTATTTGTTTTATCTATAAGGGAAAATAATATCTAAATGTTTTACAGATATTATTTGGGATTATCTTTAAAAATCTGAAAAAATTTTAAAAGACTCAAAACAGGCCTTTGAGCAATTCTTTCTTCTTTGTATATCCCCTTATGTTTTTCACCCAATCAGAAATTGATGCAAATAAAGCTAAATTATTTAAAAATTTTGAACCCAATAATATTTTGCAGCAATTGTCATAAATTGCCTTGTACATGGTTGCTGTGAAGTAGGTTAATCATTAAAATTAAGCTCAGAAATATAAATTATTGAGTTTATCCCTAACTTGCTTTTTAGTTACAACTTTATTTTGAAACATAAAAATGAACATTTGATTGTAGAATTGTACACCTGGAACCTATGTAACTTTACTAACCAATGTCACCCCCCCAAAATTTAGTAATAATAAAAAAGTTTTTGTTGTTGTTTTTTTTTGTTTGGTTTTGACAGAGAGAGAGAGATACAGAGACAGAGACAGAGAGAAGTGGGGGGCCACAGAACAGTCTCCATTATTTGCACATCATTGGTTTTTCCACATAGTTTTTATTCCACAGGTGGGTGCTGGGCTGCACAGGGCAGGAACTGGGCCAGGGTCTCACCCTGGCAAGAACCGAACTGGGGGCACCCCCCAGTTCAGCATATGGGTCCACACAGGCTGGGGCCAGGATTCAATCCTCAGTCCCCAGGGCTGCAAAGTGAGCGCTTAACCCACTGAGCCATCCTGGCTTCCCCTAAAAAAGTTTTTTTTTTTTTAAATGAACGTTTGTTCACCTTTTATTCCAGTTCATGTACCGGTATATAATTTTTTATTGTACTACACATAGTCCTAAATTATTTCACAGAAAATTTTCTGTTGTCTTATTATAATTGCAAAAAGTTTTAAGTACGCTTTGTGCCATTATATGGAAGGGATTTTTCATATGGGAGAATTGAGCTCATTTCTTAGGGAGAACATATAGTTTTTCTTTTCTGTGTGCATCATTAATTTGTTTAATTAGAGTATAAAATAAAGCAGTATAAACTATACATAATAAATTTGCTAAGGAAGCTACCCGAATAAATGTTACTGACTTATTGTTCTTTTTTAAATTAAATCCCCATTTAGATTTGGAGGCTGATATGTGGAAGAATAATTTGCCTTGATTTGAAAGATACTTTCTGCAGTAGTCTGCTTATTTATAATTTTAGGATATTTGAAAGAAGATATGGAAGCAGAAAATTTGCAGTAAGTTTTTCTTTGCTATTAAGTTATAGTAAAACATTTTTGGTTTTTTTTTGTTAAATAATTTTATTTTGTTATTATTAACAATTGTTTTTTAATGACATGATCCGCTGTCTGAATTGGAGCATGTACATTAGCCAAAGAAAATATTTAAATTTAAGCCACTAGCATAATAAAATAATGATGATGATAATAGACAATAATATCAGATCATAATGGACAATAATATCAGGTGTGAATAGGTTAACAAAATTTTTAATTTGCATTTTTATTTTAATAAAATTTCAGTCACTTATTTTCTTAATGGTTTGTGTGTTGTTAAAAATAAATCATGCTATAAATATCTTTTCTTCAACATACTTAGAAACTATGGAAGTTAATGCATTTGACCAATGTAATTTTACTCCCTCATTTTGAAAAGTTTGTTCTAATAAAAACAAATACATACATACACACACACACACACACACACACCTGAGCTGGCTCTAATTAAATTTTTATTTTTAGAAGACTCCCCTATGTAATTTCTTTGTGTGTTTTATTTTTAGTCTTTTTTGCTGGGTTCCTGGGTTTTGTCGGCCTTGGTTGACTTCATCCTCGTTGAAGCTGTGTGGTACTCCTTTGGTATCACCACAACCAAGAATTTACCTTCTGGATTGTAAGTAGTTCTCAAAGATGAGCTTAATTTAGAACTACTTAAATCTGATTTGAAGTGCTTATTGTACATAAAGTCAATAAAGCAATTATTTTAATCTTTTATATAGTAAAATTGATATGTATAAAACAAATCCAATGTATATTTACATTTTCATTATGTTCTTGAAACAATTTATTTTACACTCACTTTTTTTCAGCTTTGAAATTTTATATGTTAGATAATTTTTAATGAATTTCCTATTCTGGTTCTGAAGTTAGAATTTTGTATGTTTTTATCATGAATTTTGTCTTTGTAGTTTTGTGAACTAATTAAATACAAAAATATAGAATTTAATTAGATTAAGAAACTAATTTGTCAGAAGTTTTAAGTTTCTGAAGAATGATGTTTTTTAAAAGTGATGTTGTTTATATACTTAGAGCAAAGATTAAACAAAGTCAATATATAGGTTACAACTTTGTAGCCAACCTGCAATGACAAACCTAACTTGGGCTGTATATGCTTTCATATTGTGTTGATACTTCTTGAAAAACAAAACAAATAAAACGTGTGTTAGTTTATGAAATATCAAGTATCTAGGAGCAGAGTTGTTAGCACATATTAGTGACATTAAAGCATCTCTGATTTAAGTATCTGAGAATATATTTGAGAGATACTTTGAAGTAAAGATACCAGATATTTAAAATTATGTGTGTACTAACTTCAGCCTTACTTTAATTTTGAATTTATGTTTTTTGAGAACTACTAGATGACTGTATATATTTTTATTCACATTCACTTTGGATCTCTATTTTAAAAATATAGTTAGTGATCTAATAGCTTTCATACATTGTTAATATTTATAGCGTAGCTGTTCTTTATGGGATTCATTGAATTATAGTTGCCATGACTGTTGACATTTAGCTGTTTTAATAATGTATGATTTTGAATAATATTTGAATGGAGACATAAAGTCTGTGTCATAATTAACGTGCAGTTTTTTGTTGTTATTGAATTCCACAGGTTGTAATTGTAATAAGACTGAGAAGTTTAAGTTGACTATTCTGCTATTGGGGAAAAATAGCATAGTCATCAGGAATGATTCATGCTGATGCAGAAAAGCAGCAGCATTACTAAATCATTCGTGTTTCCCCAGTATTTCTCATCCAGACCAATTCTTTTTGGTCTATAAGGCCTACTGAGTTATGGAAGGGTATACGAGGTCTGCCCGGAAAATATCCAGCCATGTAATATGAAAAATAGAGGCATTTTTTAAAATTGTTTTTGAGAGAGAGAGAGAGAGAGAGAGAGAGAGAGAGAGAGAGATACAGAGATACAGAGATACAGAGACAGAGAGAGAACTGAATGGGGGGAACTCCCCAGTTCAGCACATGGGTCCGCATGGGCCGGGGCCGGGATTCAATCCTTGGTCCCCAGCGCTGCAAAGTGAGCGCTTAACCCACTGAGCCATCCCGGCTTCCCTTAGAGGCATTTATTGAAGATCCTGCGTCAAAATCTCAGACACAATTTTTGGAATTCCCAGATCAACTTCTGGTTCTCGCACTGTCAATTGTCTATCTTTGTTGATTGCAGCCCATTCACATTCCACATCTCAGGTGTTCTGTCTGCTGCAGGTCTTTCAGAATGTGGATCACTTTCAACAAATTCTCAACCCTCTTTGAAGTGTTTGTGCCACACTTTTATTGGTGCAGCACTGATGGTATCATCTCCAAAAGCCTTATGAATTGCTCAAATAGTTTCCATAGAGGAATGTTCAAGCTTAATGCAAAATTTGATGCAGATTGTTGCTCTGCCTGCTCAGTCATTTTAAATGTGACTGATGGGCTACCCAATACACATTTTCACTCAAGGGTATTTAACACCTGAAGTCATTGTTCATACATGCGCATTTCAGTCCACTCTCTGTGGCTGCCAGGTTTCATGGATGTCGAGCAAACCATTTTCATTATACTGACAGTGCCTGGATTTTTTCCTGACAGACCTCATATATGTCATGTTATTTATCTTAGAATAAATTTTGGGGATGGTTAGTGATGTAGCTTTTAACTCTTATTTATATTGTCCCCTTGCCTGATGACCTTTTTTTTTCTATTTCACATAGAATTGAAAGACAAGTTTTTTCTTTATGTGAATCACATTTATGTCTTTATGGAATCCTACTTACTAACTGGTACATATAAGGAAGAGTGATTCAGTTTTGAAGTTGGTAGGAATATTTTTATTCTTAAGGCAGAAAGTCATTTACTTATTTAAATTTTAGTTTGTAGCAAGAATTACAAACTTGAGTAAATTCAAAAGTTATAGGATCCCTTTTGAAAGACAATATAAATGTTAATTCAGCAAAAACCTGAATGAGACTATATGAGAGCTGTCTGGAAAGTATATAGCCATGTAATATGACAAAGAGAGGCATTTATGACTAGATTTTTTCCAGACACCCCTCCTCATATTTCTGTTTTCTTTTCAAATCATGAAACATTACAATCTGGCTTTTTAGTATCTTGAAGCTTTCTCAAATATAGACTTCTCGGAACATAAGTCATTATAATGGAGCTTTGCATTTTGTAAATAAACCTTTGTTGGTAGCAAAGCTTCAAAAACTCAGGAGAGGACTGCTCTGTTTTTTTAATCAATATGCTTTATAAATTGCAGTGTTTTTCACATAACAGCTTATCTTTTTCTTATCCATAAATGCCAAATTTATCTGTCCTCTCTACAACTCTTCACTTCCTTTTTAATTCTCTCTCTCTTCCTCTTTTTTTTAACCTCATCACTTTTAAAACTTTTCTTAATAAAGGTCACCAGTATCCAACTAATTTCTAAAGCCAGTGGCTAATTTTCAGTTGTTTTACTTCACATTTCAATAGCACATTAAATGCTTTGACCTTCCATTATTTTATAAAACAACCTGCTCCCTTGAGAACCAGCATACTGCTCTCTCCTGGTCCTTTTTGACCTTATTTATTGTCTGCAGCCACTTTCTCAAACTTATTTCAGTGCTTTTCAGGGCTCTCTTGTCCTTTTCCATGACAGTTAACATCTGTTGTTTATTTCCCAATTCTCTATTTCCAGTCCATGTTACAATACTTTCCTGATTTTTCTAGTCTTATTTCCTCATGACTTCTAAGACTCAAAATTTATAATGTTCAAAAGCTCTTATCTTTTCTGATCTCTCTTTCTATAATCTCATTTTCTCTTCCTTTTGTACACCTTATTTTATTTATTTTTATTTATTTATTTTTTATTGTTAAATTTATTGGGGTGACATTGGTTGGCAACAACTACATAGTTTCCAGGTGTACAACTCTACACTATCTATGCATTGTATTATGTGCTCACCACCCTGAATCAGCTCTCTCTCCCTCACCACATATCTGGTGCCATCTCCCAACTCCCACCCACTCCTAGTAGTAGTACCCCACACCATTTATTGGTTTTCTTCTTTCTCTACAAAGCCTTCATAATCTGACCCCAATCCAGTATTTCAAGCCATTCCCCCATCAGTCATTCAGCTTTATTAACGTTCTGTGTATTTGTATTATTTTTCCTACTTGGTTTTCTTTCTCACCCTCTTTGGTACAAGTATTAATTGCCCTTTTACATGTATTCCAGCAAATGTATTAAAATCCCTTTTAGCATTTATTATATTGCATTGTCATTATTATTATCATTGTCTGGGCCTTCTATGCTACCCTGTGTACTCACTGCCGTACATTTATTCATGCTTGATAGCAGTGTAGCCCCATAAGACTGTAAGCTTAGGTCTTTGAACAGTAGACCTGTTCGTCTCTTTTTCCAGTGCTTTGAATAGAAGGTATACATGGCATCTGAAAGAGTCTTGTGACTGTTATTTCAAATTTAGAAAGTACAACTATTTGGCTTTGAAATGAAGAATAACTCCATTATTAAAAGCTACATATATTAGGTGCTTTTATTAACCCATGCCTATCACACATAATATACCTATTATTTTTTAATTGTTAGTATTTACTTGTGAATGCTACATTGTTTTCCAGAATCAAAACCCTCCAGAGAAGTAGAATTTTGGCTTTTTACGTATCATGTTAAATGTATCTTATTACAATACTAAATAAAATTATTATTATTATTATTATTGTTTTGACAGAGAGAGAGATACAGAGACAGAGAGAGAACTGAACTGGGGGAACTCCCCAGTTAAGCACATGAGTCCGCACGGGCCAGGGCCAGGATTCGATCCTCGGTCCCCTGGTCCCCGGCACTGCAAAGTGAGCGCTTAACCCACTGAGCCATCCCGGCTTCCCCAATAAAATTATTTTTAATTAACTGTTTTAGATTATCTATAGTTTTATTATAAGAACCATGGCACTTATTTTTTCTTTGCTGACTTTGTGTTAAAGCCTTTTGTTGTTTTGTGCTCTCGAATTAAACTTGTCTCATCAAGAAAAGCCATTGCAGAGAACTTGCCATTTAATAACTTACATAAGATCAGATTAATCCATGTAGTTTATGAGTAGTCTATGACTGTGTATATATGAGGGCTCTCCAGAAAGTATCCAGCTAGTAATATGAAAAACAGAGGCATTTATGGCTGGGTTTTCCCCTTATATATGTACCATAACCTTACCTACATATCATATACAGGAGTTATTTTCATTGTTTTAGCAATAATTATTCACTAAAGGTATTTATGAGATCATCTTGCTCACTTGACTATTTAAGTTGTTTTCTTGGTTGAGAAACTACATCTCAGCACCACTTTGATTCCTTTATATTATGTAGCTATTAGAATGTTTACATTCTATAACCTTGCTTCCTTTGATTATTAAAAAAATTGGTGATTAACATGAAAAGAAAACTGAATTTGGCTTTTAGTCCTGGTTATTTAGCTGAGCAAGTCACAAAACCTCTTTGGACCGTAGGTTCTACATATTTAAAACGGAAGGGTTCAACTAGAAGATCATCTAATGGATCTCCTAGTAATAAAGTGCTGTTTTACTATTAGGCTCCTTTGGGATTGTTTTCTTTTTAAGAATATGCACTTGCCCATCTTAATTATTGAAATCTATTTATAACCAATGTATTGATTTGATTCTAAGTCCCATTAAGCAATCATGTTAGGAATAATAAAAGTGATTTAGCAGAGAAGAAGTTGTGGTTGACTCATTTGTGTACTTCCATAATATTTAGAATATGGACTTTACAGATTATAGTTCCCTACTTTTTCTTTTTAGGAAGATACTTGGTTTGTAAGTTATTAGGGGAAGTTAAATGGCAAGGACCCTGACTAGTGCTATTTATATTGACATCCAGCCTGGAAAAAAAAAATTAATCTCTTTATATTGGTGAAAGATATTCACCATATAAAAGAAACCTCATGTCATGGGAATGAAGTTGGATTATGGGGCAGAAATAGGATCTTGGGTTAGGTGTCCCCCATTGGTCTTAAGCAGAGTCTGGTGCATCGTAGGCTCTCAGTAAGTGTTTATTGAATGACTACAGCCTGTTTCCAGAAGAAAATGAATTCAGAGGAGGGGAAGGCTGGTGGCCTTGGCTTCTACAGGACCCCTCAGGTGTTTGCTCCCACTCATTGTGCTCTGCAGCAAGTAACAGTGATGAGTGGAACATAGTTGTCTGTGTAGGAATCCTGAAAGTTTGGTTTAGAACACAAAATGTGGTATTTGAACCACCAATCCTGAGTGTAAATTAAACCAAAAGGAGCTACATCTACATGGAAAATACTTGAATCAAATTATTTTGAACAATAGCTGGATTATTTATTTATTTATTTATTTATTTATTTATTTATTTATTTATTTATTTATTTGCCTACTTACTTGATTGACATCATGAACCACTTGCACACAGAATTAAATCAAAAAAGATAAGTCAACTATTTAGGTAAGGCTTGAATATGAAACACAGATCTCCCAATACCTTATAAATGTTCTATACAAGTTTTAAAAATAAAAATAATGAATTTATTAAAATACTTTATAATATTTAATTATGTTGCCATGATATGATCCCACAAAAGTTTTTAAAGTTTATTTATTTATTTATTTATTTATTTATTTATTTAAGAGAGAAGGGACTTGATAATATCATGCAGAATATCCAGTGACCTGAGGGTTGTTAGTAAAGTGAATTTAAAGAGATTGAAGACAAAACACTTCTTTTCATTCATAACATTTCACTATTTATGTTGCTTAGTGACCGTAAACTACCTGATCGGAAGCTTTTTCTGCGCACGCTCCGAAGGTAATTGCGGTATAGCATGACACTGATGACTCGAGCCTGAAATTGTTTTGAAACAATGTAGTAGAGAATCACATCCAGACAGGTGCTGAGGTTCATGAGGAAGGTGGTAAAGGCTCCCCAGGGATTGTAACTATTGTCATTCCCATCCAACATCAAGAAAGCAAAACAGATGTGAAAAGGCATAAAGCAGACAAGCACCTGCACCATGAGCGTAATGATGATCCTTATAGACTTCTCCTTTACTTTCGGTTTCAGCTTAGAGGTCCTACCATGAAGGAGACTATGAATAATGACCAAGTAGCACCCAATCATGATGAACAGAGGAGTCAAGAAAAAAAATATCAGTCGCATAAAGTTCAACATGTTAATAGTTTTTAAGTGGATGATGTCAGAAATCTTCAGGCAGGTAGCAGGGATGGAAGCTTTATCTGGGTCTTCATAGAGCAGTAGGAATGGGATGGTGGTTGTCAGGGTCATTATCCAGACTCCCACACATGCTAGCACAGCTTTGCACGTTTTTTTAAGTTCTTTGGCATGTTTGGGCTGCACAATGGCCATGTATCTGTCAACACTAATAAAAGCAAGAAGCCACAGGGCAATACTTGGATAAAACACAGTGAGAGCCCCAAGAAGCTGGCAGAAGTACTCTCCAAATGGCCATTCACCTTTTGCATAATAAAACATTCGAAAGGGTAAGCTCATTATAAATATTAAGTCCAATAATGCCACATTCATCATATAGATGGTGACAGTGGTTCTCTTCTTGGTGGTACAACTGAAAACCCATAAGGCAGTGACATTAACAAATAATCCAATTATGAAGATACAGCTGTAGAAGACAAGGGCTGCGGTTTTATATTCATCTGGATAGGAACTGTTAGAAAAGCCAAGTTGAGCTTGATTGTGAGAGGTGGTCATCTTATAGCTTGTTGATGGGCATGACACTTAGAAACTGTAAAATAGTAAAGAAGAATGTGAGAAATAAAACCCACTGCTGACAATAAATGCTTAACTTTCTCCTATTCAACTTTGCATGTCAGTGGATTTTACTTTTGAGAGTATATCATAGAGTCAATATATGTGTCTTAAGTTTTTATTAATAAATACATTTCTCAGGTATTACTACTAATATGTACTAACCTGTTAAAGTGGTATGGTGTATCATAATGCACTGCCTACCTCTCTTTTTTTATGACTTTTCCCCTCTAGTGTGAAATTGGGTAGCATTTGTTCATATAGTAAGAATTCTTTAATTGAGACTAATTGGAAAAAGGGTCATTCTGAATTTTGAATCTTACAGTATCGTTTGCCACCTTCTATCATCTCCATTCTGTTTAAATATTTCATAACCTAGATTAGTAATATCCAAATAATGAATTTTTACTACTAAATACAATTTTTTTTTTCGATTTATTTTTATTGTTTTTTGACAGAGAGAGAGACAGAGAGATGGGGGAGGGCCCAGAGCAGTCTCCATAGTTGTCAGCACTAGTTTTCCATATAGTTTCACTCCACAGGTGGGCACGGGGCTGCGCAGGGCAGGAACTGGGCCAGGAGCCTCCCGCATAGGCCCCAGCAAGAACTGAACTGGGGGCACACCCGAGTCTAGCATATGGGTCCACCTGGGCCGGGGCCGGGATTCGATCCACGGGCTCCAGGGATGCAAAGCGAGCACTTAACCCGCTGGAGCCATCCCAGCTTGCCCTAAATACAATTTTAATATGTAAAATATGTGTTGGAAAACTGATAATGGAACCAGATATTCTGGTTAATATTCTGGTTAATGCCTGATTACTCACAGTAATTCTCATTTGAAATGAGGAATTTTTCCTTTTCACTGGTATATCCCCATTGCTTATAGAGTACATTGTAGGTATTTGAAAATAAATATTTGCTGAATTGATAAATGAGTGAAGGAAGGAACATTTGCCAAAGTGACTCTCAGTGACTCTAGTCTGAAAATGAAGACTTACTTAATTGTCCACTAAACCTTTTTTTTTTTTAAGTGCTAAACACTTCTTTATAGTATTACGTTCTCTAAATTATCAGAGGTGTAGAAACACCAGTGCCTTGTGCCATGGTCTACAGATCAGGAATTTGACTCAGAACAGATAAGCTAGTTTCTAAAGCACAGTTGGGAGGGCCTCGTGCTCAGTCATCCAGATAGTGTTTACTGGTGTGCTAGAAGCAGATTTCACTACCAGAGAAAGCACCACCTTGAGAGTAAGCCATTGTTAGTGTAGTAAATGTCACGCCCTCACTCTACCTAAATACATACAGGCGCTTAAAGATTAGTTGTCAAGTTAAAGTTTAAAAAGGAATATTGAAAACAGGTAGTTATTAATAAGTCAGTAACTTTATGTGTATGCAGAACTAATTCCCGTCACACACACACAAAAATGTTTGTTTCTAATGGAAAGGAGTTTAGTGATCGGCCACCCCCTGCCCAGTATGAAACTTCCATCACCCATGATGCACTGCCAACAGTGATTTTAAAAATAGACTTGCTACAAAGAAATGGAACCTTGTGGCATCCCCTTGAAATATGGAGGTGTAAAAAAAGAGAAAAGAAATTTGGAGGTGTAAGAAAAGTTTCCTTCAAAAATATCACTTTGCAGAGTGGGTCTCTAAGTCAGCCCTGAATCTCTAGTGAAAACTGTGGGGGAGATTAGCAGTCTGGTCAGTGGCATCATGGCTTGTTGATCATTTAAAATTAATTTGAGCAATCGCTGTAGACAAACACAAGATACAAGTTTGTTTTCCCTTCCTCCTTCCCTCCCTGTCTTCCCTCTTCTTTCCTTTCTTCCTGACTACAGCTTATTTGCCAAATATTTAGATTAAATAGCATTTTGGAATAGATGTCTGTGTACTTAAAAGCTTGTTTTAATTAAAATTTCCAAATATTGGTATGACTAGAATTTTAATTTCTATCAAATAAGAAAAGCACTAGATGGAAAAATTAAATCTCCAGTATCATACAAAAGTGAATAATTTTGGAAGTTTACTCTTATTTTTAACTTGAAATGAATTTTTAAATAGTAATAATTGTAATATGAATGAAATTTTATATCCTATTTTCTGTTTTAATATTGCATCAGGATGCCTTCACCCCTCCTCATCCCAAATTGTCACATAAATTCCAGACTTACAAATCATTTTTTTTCCTTGTTTTATTTATTTATTTATTTATTTATTTATTTATTTATTTATTTATTTATTTATTTTATTGGGGTTTTTTTTTTTGACAGAGAGAGAGAGAGAGAGAGAGATATCTACAGAGACAGAGAGAGAACTGAACTGGGGGAACTCCCCAGTTCAGCATATGGGTCCGCATGGGCTGGGGCCAGGATTCAATCCTTGGTCCCCGGCGCTGCAAGGTGAGCGCTTAACCCACTGAGCCATCCCAGCTTCCCCATACAAATCATTTTTGAGTAAATTTTTTTCACTCAATGGGCTCAAGCTGCTTTTATGCCACCAACACTTGTATTCACTTGCTTACGGCTGAAAAAAATATGCGTGAAGCAAGTGTTTTAAAGGCCTTGTGTTATAGGTTGTGCTTGGCACACATGGACATCATTTTGGATAGATATTAAAAAGTGATTGGCTTTTAAGTCAGCATTTTTAAAAGCTTTCAATTCCATGATTTTCTTTTCTTCAAAGCCTTTAACTAAATTTTGTGAAACAATGTAATTGAAACCAAGTGCAGCATCTCTGAAATGTATTTATCGTTTATCATACCAATGTTGTCCTTAAGTTGAAAAAAGTTACGTTTACTGTTCATGTAAAACAATACTGAAAATAAATGAAAAATTAGTTTAATAATGCAGTAAGATGACAACATAACCCATTTCAAGGTCCTTCACGAACATGGTTTCAGTAACGTACTACTAAAATAAAACAATGGTTTTAAAATTTAGTAAGTAGAGCAATACTTCTGATAATCTGTGATAAAGTTAATTAAATGTGACTTACCTCCTGTCCATGAAAAGGCTGTATTAGAGAGCAGTGTTTTTCCGTATACCCAGTTCTATAAAAGAGATATCTTTGATTTTCTTGTGTTAAAATAGGTCTTTCTAGAAATTGTATATCTAAGAAATGCTCTATTTCTTTTGTTTTAGGCTCTTCTGTTGCTTTAAAAGTTGTTTCAAATATGATAGAAGTCGGTACTTGTTCGGCCGTAATTGCTGCTTTGTCTCTTTCAGGAAGTACTCTCTGAAATAAGTTTTCAACTTATGACTTTACCCTGGATGTGGTTTTTCTCTTTCACAAATGATTTGTTTATGAAGTCATGCTCAGCATAAGTTCCCCTCGAAACAAAGAGAATCATACAAAACGGAAAAATGTCTTTTAATTTGTTTACTTCAAGTTTGGATCATCTATTGAAAGAGTATCTATCATATTTGATATTGACTAGAATGGAACTCATAGTATAGCTGCTTCACTTTCTAAACTGTGTGACTTAGTCTAGTTACCTACCCACTCTGACCTTTTGTTCCTACTTAGTTTCTATACAATTAAAATAGACATAATACCCATTTGATAGAATTGTGAGGACTCTAAACCAGAAAAATCCCAAGTGCTTAGCATAGTACCTGGTGCTTATGTACTCCTTATCAGAATTAACCCTTTACTACAGAGTTACTGAAGTCATAGAATATCTGTTTACTGTGAAAACATTTCTGAATGGTTAAAATTGGAATCCTCAGTTATTTGCTTCTGCTTTGCACATATATTTACCCACTTTGGTTCACTTTGTTTTTTAAGTCCCGAGTGTTTTCTGTCCCATTTTTGTCACGTGGAAATCTAGAAATAATTCTTGTGCATAAACATCCCTGTAAATTGCTAAGAAAGGACTCTGGAAATTTTTAGTGGAATAATTCACATATTTGGAGTAGTTTAACCTAAGAAGGGAAGTGAAACCAACGGAAAAGGAAGTGAACAACCCTAATCATTGCCTGTTTAGTTATATTAAACTTTTTACTTTCTTTTTTCTTAAAAAATAAATAATCTCACAGACTCATGGACACAGTCAATAGTTTAGTGGTTACCTGAGGGTAAGGGGGTGGGTGGGTGGGAGAGATGGGTAAGGGGAGAGTAGGGAGGGGGAATCAAACATACAGTGATGGAAAGTGAGCTGATTCTGGGTGGTGAGCACATAATGCGATGTATAGACTATGTAATATAGAATTGTACATCTGGAAACAATGTAATTGATATCAATTAATATCATCCCAATAAATTTAACAAAAATAAAAAATAATAAATTATCTCATTCGTCCTAAAACTTTAATTATCTTTATATTTGGTTATGCATGATTTGTCAACTATTAAAAAGGTACATAAACTTAAACCATTTGTTTAAAATTTTCTTTCTTAGACTAAACCATAATAAGTCTGTGATTTATAAAAGTTATTTAAATCCTTGCCTTTGAGGAAGCTGGGATGGCTCAGTCAGTTAAGCGCTCACTTTGCAGCCCCCGGGACCAAGGATCAAATCCTGGCCCTGGCCCATGCGGACCCATATGCTGAACTAGCGTGTGCTTCCCATGCGGGAGGCCCCCAGTTCGGTTCTCGCCCCGCCCCCAACTCCCCAGTTCGGCCCCTGGCTCGAGGGGGCACACCACCTATGTGGGAGGCCCCCAGCCCAGTTCCCACCCTGTGCGGCCCCACCACCTGTATGGAACGAAACCATGTCAAAAACTGATGGCGTACAACTGTGGAGACTGCTCTGGGCCATCCCCTTTCTATCTCTCTCTATCTGGCTCTTTGTCAAAAACAATAATGTAATTCTTTAAAAAAGAATCCTTGCCTTTGATGATTAAGTACTTTTAATTGTGGTGCCCTGCCAGAAGGCCAGTGACTTGATGAAGAGCTTCCTCAGGTGCTGAGTTCAGTGTCCTCCTATTGGTGCCCTAGCTGCTGTAATAACTTCTTGCTATGAAGTGATTACAGTGACTTATTCATTAGACAGGCTTGATTCATTGCTGAATCACAGTAATCAGTTTTTTTTATTAGATGAAGTTATGTTTCATATGCAGTATAGGAGTTTGCTATTTCAACTGGAAATGGAAACTTATCTGTGGATTCAGTCTTTTCATTACCTTAACTTCATATAGCCTGTGACAAGGTTTCTAAAATGAATTATTGATTAGAATCCCCTGTGCTCCTAAAATCTGCAGCTACAGCAATGGCATATACTCATGAGGACTTGAGTCCTTTATCACACACAGGTAAATTCTCTTCTCTGCTTTGCCCGTCTCAGAGAGAGGCAAGGGACAGGTTAGGAAATCCCCGTAGGTGCAGCTGGGGGTGGATAGCTGTCACCTTCCCACCTTCCTCTCAATTTTAGCCATATGGGACTTTCTATATTTGCTCTTCTTCACCTTTCACATACCGTTCCAACCTGTAATATCCCGTACCACTGCGCTCCCGTCTCTTGGCTTGGCCAGTTGCTCCTTATCTAAGGTGACCAGACATCCCACTTTTGGTGGGACAGTCCCGATTTTTAACAATTTGTCCCGCGTCCCGCGGAGTTTTAAGAAAAGTCCCGATTTTTGGAAAGAATGCACGACAAGCTAGGGAACAGCGGGAGATAGACCAAATTTTTAATCAAGAACCCCCTCCCCTTCCCCCGGTCAATGGTGTCCCGCTTTACCAATGTTAAAATCTGGTCACCTTATCCTTATCCTTAATGTTTTAGTTTAAATGCTGCCTTTTCCAGGAAGCTTTTTCTGACTTGTGAAGCTGGGTTGGTTACTTACACCTGTAAGTTTCATTAGCACATGGTACTTACCCCTGTAGTGGCATGTATTTGTATCATTACTGCATATTTAATTGCTTCTTATCCAGTAACTGGAGGTCCTTGAGAGTTGGTATGTGTTACATGGGTATAATAGGCATTTAATAAATATTGCTTGAACGTGTGACTGAAAAAGTCGGTGGAGAAATGGAGAGTTGAGGGAGTCATGGACGAATTGCTGAGCCAGGTGTCAGCGTCAAGGACACTTTGACCAGCCTATTGAGGGGCCTGCCAGTCAGCAGAGCAGATGCAGAGACTTAGGATAGAGGCAGAGAGGCAGGCACCCTCCTCTCCTCTCCGGGACCCCTGCTGTGCTTTACATCACTCTCTGTGTTCTTCACAAGAATTTTATGTTGGAAAAGAATCACAGTGAAAAAATACTTCTCACCACTGTTCAGCAGCAAGTTTGCAGTGGATCAAGGATTAAACTTTTGCAGTGTCTAATTTGCTTCCTTAATACTTGAACCTAGTGCATTTTTATTCAAATAGAAGAACTTAGCTCATTTAGGGACCATTCATGCAGCTTTAATTTCTTCATTTATTTTGAAATTTGAATGAAATAAAAATTTTTTACCTTGCAAAAGAGGGATTTTGCATATTGCCAGGGGCTATAGAGTTTCCCTCACTTTATGAAATAATCTGTTTTAGCTTCATTTTGAATTCTGGTAGGCAAAAACTGACCAGAAAGTCTCTAGACATGTAATATGAAAAACAGAGGCATTTATGGCTGGATTTTTTTCCAGAGAGCCCTTGTAGATGTTAAAAGCCCCGTGTGATTTTTATTGTAGTACTTGAGCCCAGTTTGAGTGAATATAGTATAGTTTAGTTAAGCCAATTTTATAATTATTAGAAAGGATGTAGTTAATAGATTTATGCAGTAAATCCCATTATAAAACATGCTTCCTATATTAGAGACTTGTCTAGTAGAGTTCCCACAGATAAAATTATATTTCCCATTCTTAACCTATTTCTCTTTGCCATAGCAAGTATGGGGTTGCGGGGAGGGCTTATTTCAGTTCTTTCCAGGAGTGTTGTGATAAGGGGACTGTTGCAGTTCTTGTTTCCCAGCATTGGAGGGTGGCCATGCACAAATTCCCAGTGGTTGATAGACAGCCAGTCCCAGAAAGAAGAGGGGTGAGGGAAATGAGAAGTGTTCCGAACTAGGGTGAGTGTCTTACCATTGGACCCTTCAGCTGTCCCACTTTGATGTTATGGAATCTTCTTTTTCAAACTTGTATTTAAATTGACTGTTTTTTCTTTAGAGGGCAATATGTTGAATAGTGGTTTCTAAATAAAGAAGATTGAGATACGCTTTGTCTAAATGTTGTTCATTTGTTTTTTAATCCCAACAATTTACAGCTATAATCTTGCAGCCAAGTTAGTATGAACCTCCTCTCCACTTGACTTCCTAAATTGTATTATAAATTTAGCCATTCCAAAATTCCTTTTTCTTGGCAATTTTTATGTGGTTTTAAAACTTTATAGACATAGGGACAATCAGACGGATACTTACCTTACAGCAAACAAGTTGAACCCAGGTAACCAAAGTGATTGATAACTTTAGTTATTATAAAATAGATCAAAATCAGGAATGAGAGTAGAGTTCCTTCAAGATATTAAAGACTCTGTCACTTAGAGGATCTTAGGAGAAGGCTTCTACATGGCAGTGAAATCAGTCCTAGACCCACTGGAAACCCTGCAGGACCCCAGGAGAAGATTTCACTCATGGACTAGAGATTCAGAGTCTCCAGGACAGCTGACTGAGTAGAACTCTGGTAATTGTGATGTGTGTGACCACTTGCTACAGATTCTGGTCTTACAGTTAAAGGAGTTAGTATGGATATGGATAAGAGTGTATAGGGGAAAATACCTAGTAATATGAGGAAGTAGCAGTTTAGAAGAAGAAAGAAGTATTATGGAGCATCAGGATTGGTAAAGAAGCAAGAGATGTGTTATTGAGTTACTTAAATCCGAACTGGTATACTAGCATGTGTGTGATTAAGGATTTTAGTACAGAGATCTGTATAGTAAAAAGTAAATACATGTCTATACAGTTGAAGGTTGTTTAAAAAAACTACTTAGGATTTTTTATTATCACTACCATTACTCTTACCTGAGTATCAGGTAAGCGGAGATGAATAATCATCAGGCAGGAATTACTAAGTGCTTGATGTGTGTCATTGAATTAAACTTCATTCCAACAGCAAAGTATGTTGAGGACACAGGAGTAATATGGATAGTGAACCTATTTACTCATGATTATCAGATTGTGAGATTGTGTTGTACTCTTTCTGTATTAGGGCATTATACTTTATTTTAGTAATTTTTATTGAAGTTGATTCTACTAAGTAGAGAATCATCAGAATAGTAATTTGATCTATAGCTAAAAGTCTCCTGAGGGACTAGACTATCTTTTCCTTTATTTCTCACTAACGAGTTTATATTCCCAAGGAAAAGTTTTGTATCTACATTCTGTCAGCCTATAAATTTAATTTGGGTACTTAGGAAGATCTATTGACATTCAGTGGACCAAAGACTTCAACACTCAAAGGTGAGTGGAGGGGAAGCCGGGATGGCTCAGTGGGTTAAGCACTCACTTTGCAGCCCTGGGGACCGAGGATTGAATCCCGGCCCCAGCTGTGCAGACCCATATGCTGAACTGGGGAGTGCCCCCAGTTCAGTTCTCACCAGGGTGGGACCCCGGCCCACTTCCTGCCCTGTGCAGCCCCATGCCCACCTGTGAAATGAAACTATGTGGAAAAACCAATGATGTACAACTGTAGAGACTGTTCTGGGCGCTCCCCCTTCTCTCTGTCTCTGTATCTCTCAATCTCTCTCTCTCTCTGTCAAAAACAATAAAAATAAATCTTTAAAAAAAAAAAAAGATGAGTGGATCCCAATGGTTGGTAAACATGTAGGTATGCTTAACCTCATAAGTATCCAGGAAAATGAAAATTAAAATGATGATAAGATTATTATTACCCACTTATCAAAATGCCTACAATGAAAATGACTGACCACATGAAGTGTCAGGATATACACCAACTAGGAACTCTTGTGCATTGCCAGTGGAGTGTTTAAAAATGGAAAATAGTTGGATATTAAGTATTAAAATAAAGATACTTATACCCTATGTCTCATATTCCACTCTTAGATAAAAATCCACATTCCTGTGTACCAGGAGGCATACATAAGAATATCTATAGTAGCAGTATTTTCAGTAACTCCAAATTAGGAACAACCTAGTTGTTCAACAGCTGTAGAATGGATAAATCAATGTAGATAAGCAACTAAATGCTGTTCCCAGTCAAAATAAATCATACAGAGGGCACGGGCAGCAACATAGGTGAATCTTGTGTATGTAAGGGCTGTCCAGAAAGTATCCAACCATGTAGTATGAAAAATAGTGGCATTTATGGCTGGATTTTTTTTGGATAGCCCTTGTATACTGTTAAATGTTTTTTTTTTGTTTTTTTTTTATCTTTTCACATTTATAGAGAGAAATTATCTTTTTGTCTTCAGTGCATATTTATTTCTATTTTACTTTTTGACAGATAGAGAGAGAGACAGAGACAGAGACAGCTAGAGAACCGAACTGTGGGAACTCCCCAGTTCAGCACGTGGGTCCTGCCTGGGCCGGAGCCGGGATTCGATCCTCGGTCCTCAT
>PVKE010006091.1:0-55854 GCA_004027555.1 Craseonycteris thonglongyai
TTATTTTGTTAATAGAAGATCTGCAACAAAATAATCTGAATCATTTTCCAAATATGGCGGATAACCTACAAAAACATAAAAATATTAATTATAAGATCGACAAATATGTCGCGGAAATCCAAAAAGTAATTGAAGATTTTGAGGTAAGATTCCAGGATTTTGAAAAAATTAAAGAAATTGTGGAATTTATATCTTTTCCCTTTAAAAAAGATTTTAGTGTGAAACGCATTAGCCAAAAAATTTCAGACATAGTTCATGTGGATCGAAAGGCATTAGAAAATGAAATTATAATTTTACAAACTGACTTAATCTTGCAAGCCAGAAAATTTGAAGAAGATTTTTGGAAATATGTCAACTGAGAAAAATATCCCAGTATCACCAAATGTAGCGAATATATCTATTCTTGTTTCGGATCTACATACCTATGCGAATCGGCATTTTCATACTTGAAGCTAACGAAGACTAAACAACGTTCTGTCCTGACTGTTTCCCATACTGAAGACTCATTATTATTATCTTTGTCAAGATATACACCTAATTATGATTCCTTGGTTAGAGACATGCAAACTCAGTCTTCCCATTAATGTTAAGGCAACAAAGTAAATCTAAATCTGTCTTTATCTGTAGCTACTTTGAATTAATAAATATTGTTAATAATTATCCATGTTCTTTTAATTCCCCTGTATATGAGTTTTTTGGCCCTTTAAATAATTATTGTTGTTGTTTTTTACGTAGGTAGATAAGCCGTATATCTATATTTCAGTACGAGGTGTACTCAGCGAGCTATTGATAGATTAGCAAAAAGTAAGTCGTATTATTCTTTCATGATAAATTTTCCTGGGCCCCCCCCTCCAAAAACACGAAAGTGAAATATTGAAATCAAATTATCAACCATACTGTGCATTTTTATAACAACTTTTTCATATTTACGAACAAATAGTACAACAACTTATACATTGCAGTTGATAAAAAAATTAAATTGCATTTTAAGTTAGTAAAAATCTATCTTGAAAAAGTGTCGGAAAATCGAATTTTTTAGGTACCACATGTACGGAATGCTGCTATCAAAAGTTGGGTCTGGAAATTTAATTTCTTCATGAGCCTATATCTCGAAAACTTAATAAGTGATTTAAAAAATAAAAAATAGTTTTGAACATATATTTTACTTATCTACCCATACCTTGCTGGAATGCACCTTATACTGAAACACAGTGAATAAACATAGGATGCATTTCACACCCCTTCTTCCCCCTTAGACTACGCCTATGACAACAAGTTAATCGCAACACACTTTTAAGATAAAAAGTAGATCTTATGTACAGAACAGTTGGCCACCCCTGCTTTACTATAATAAGCAATGGTGTCATAATAAAACTGGGGTGGGGGCTGCCATCCAGGAATAAATATTTTTAATAGGATATGGCATTCTAGTGGGACAGATTTTAGGGCAAGATGGATGGCTCAATTTGAACAATCAAAGATGAATTAAGGATGCATGATCAGGAGGCTCAGGGTGGCCACTCATGGTTGTTATAAAAAAGTCAGGATGTTGTGCCCACTTCCTGAACTTGGGACAGTTTTCAGGTTTAGAACTATTTGCCTGAAGGAGGGTCCTAGTTCCCAAGAGGAAGAATACTAAAAAAAAACATACTATGTGTAATAGGAATAATTCACTTCACCTCTTCCTAAAAAGGCTCAGGGCCATTTATTCAGGAAACAATATACTAGGAAACTAGGAACATATAAATATTTGGAGGACTAATTGACAGTGTCCTAGTTGATGCTGATAAATGATACCTGAAGTATCATAACTCTTGCCAGAGTGATAGAAAGTGAGGACCAAGTAGTTAAGTAATGAATGGCTCAGGTTTTGCTTAAATCAGGATCCACTAAGTTCAAAGACTATTACCTAAGTCTTCACTTCCCAAATCCCTGATCAGAATATCTTGTCAGAAAACCAATCTCTAGATTGGTTCTTCAGCCTGTACAACAAGAACCTCTTACAGGTAAGTCCTATAAAACTATCCGTCCACAAGCCAAGTTATTAAATAAAACAATATCCCACACCAGAGGAGATAAGAAATGTTAGAGTTGCCTTTAAGTACCTAAACAATTCTAGCATTGTGGTCTCTATTACATCCTCATTTATGAATCATGGCAGCCCTCACAAAAGTAATATAAGTCCTAGCTAATTACAGTCAACTGCCTGAGATTTAAGCAGTAGTATCCATTTTGCCACTGGGCAAAAGGAACTATTTCTCTCAGAGCATATTACATGGCCGTTAGTAAATTAGTACATAGCATGTCATAACTGATCTAGTCAATGCATTCTTCATAAACCTTACCATGAAAGAGAACCAAAGTCATTTGCAATGTTTAACATCCCAGGACTACAATAACTTTCTCCCAAGAAATCTAGACCATCTGGATATTCTGAAGACTATCACATTGGTTCCGTACATCAAAGTAATGCTATTCAAACCCACTGAGCAAAAATAACAAAGGTATTTGAGGACTTGGTAAGAACCGTGGGTTGCTGAATGTGAGATCAACACTAAAAGGTGGGACATATCACACTAGTGAACTTAGCAGTTGTCCAATGCCCTGGCGTTTGTTTTTTTAAAAAATAAAAAACTACAGATTGCATTTTGCACCACTGACAACTACAAAGGAAGCATAGAACCTGGTGGACACTTTGTATTCTAGATATAACATATTCCATATGGGTATTACTACTTTGATCCATTTGTCAGGTGAATTGGAAGGCTGACCTTGAGCAGACCATGTATCAGCAGCAGATATAGGATGTAATTCAAGAAGTCCTTCTATGTGGGCCCTATAATCCTGCAGGTATAATACCACTTAGAATATTTGACAAGTCCCATAGGAGCATTGTCACATAAAGCTGTAATTTTCTATAGGAAGGTCATGTCATCATGTGAAAACAACACCTAGCATGCTACTGTGCACTGGAAGTACAAAAACTCTGATGAGAAGATATCAAGTGGTCTTTGATTAAGAATACCCATGGTTAAGTGTTTCCATCAGACCTACCAAGATATCAAGTCAAAAGGTCAATAAGGCCCAGAAGCAATGTATCATTATGTAGAAGTGTTAAATCAGGGGTTTCCAACCCCAGAGGGCACAGATTGGTACCAGTCCATAGCCTGGTAGGAACCAAGCTGCACTGCAGTAGGTGAGTGGTGGGTGAGTGAGTGAAGCTTTATCTGTATTTACAGTGGTTCCTCATTGCTCACATTACCACCTGGGCTCCACCTCCTGTAAGATCAGTGGTGGCATTAGATTCTCATAGGAGGGCAAATCCTATTGTGAACCACACATTCAAGAGATCTAGGTTGTGAGTTCCTTGTGAGAATCTAATGCCTGATGATCTGAGGTGGAGCTGAGACAGTAACGCTAGTGCTGGGGAGTGGCTTTAACATCATCAGAGGGGTTTGACTGCCCAGGGACCATAATAAATCAACTGCTTGCAGACTCATTTCAAAACCCTATCAGTGAGTGGTAAGTGACAATTAAGCTGCATCTGATAGCTGGCTTTATAGTGGCAAGTGAATTACTGTACTTCAACTCTACAGCTGTATCTGGGACAGCTTTAAGTCAGAATCTGACACTTAGTTTAGTCCATGCATGGCCTACCCATTATTTTAGTTATCACTTTCATCAGCACCTTTTCCCGCACTGCACACTTGTCTCAGCCAGTTTTGGTAAGCCAGTAAACTAGCCCTAGTCAAAATGAGTAAAAAGCCAACATCACTGGAGAGCTTCTTTGAAAAGGGGGAAAGACCCAATGATGAGACAGCAGACAACTCCAAGACTTCCAACAGAAATCAAATACCAAAAGTTCTACTTTAAAGAAAATACCAGGAGTCCTACTTAAATTATGGGCTTATTGTAACAGGTGGTTCACATTCTCTAAGCTCACTTTGTATGTATGTGGCAACCGGTTATCCAATGAAGCCATGAATCCTTCAAAACTACTTCGCCACATGGAGACCAAGCACACTGATTAAAATACATGTCTTTGGAGTTTTTCAAAGGAAAATTGTGAACACAAAGAACAGTAGCAATTACTGAAGGCCACCATCTCCTCAAATTTGTCTGCACTGAGAGATTCATTCTTAGTGGCTAACTGTGTTGCTAAAGCTAAGAAGCCCTTTACTATTGATTAATGAAGGCCTGATCCTTCCAGTTGCTAAGAAAATTTGCTGTGAACTTTTAGGAGAGACTGCAGTTCAAAAGGTGGTACATGTTTCTTTTTCAGCTAGCATCATAACTAAACAAATTGATAAAATAGCAGAGGACATTGAGGCACGATTGTTAGAAAGGGTTAATGAGTTACCATGGTATGCAGTCCAGGTTGAAGGGTCTATCGATGTTGACAACAAGGCAACAATGCTTGCTTTTGCGCGATATATTTTTCAAGAGGATGTGCATAAGAATACGTTATGTGCACTTTTGTTGCCAACCAACACCACAGCTGCATAACTATTCAAGTCTGTAAATGACTACCTATCAGGAAAACTGAACTGGCCATTTTGTGTTAGTATATGCATAGATGGAGTGGCTGCCATGAGTAGAAGGCTTTCTGGTTTCACTATCCGGGTCAAAGAGGTCACTTCTTAATGTGAGTCTACGCACTATGTCATCCACAGAGAAATGCTGGCTAGCCAAAAAGTGCCACCTAAACTTAACTACATCTTGCAGGATGTGATTAAAATGATCAACCACATTAAAGTACATGCCCTTAACACATCTGTTCGTGCAGGTCTGTGAGGAGATAGATGCCGAACAGACATGTCTTCTCTAGTACACAGAGGTGAGATGGCTTTCTATAGATCACTGGCCAGAGTTTTTGAATTGTGAGAACTTCTCCAGAGGTTTCCTTTAGAGAAACAGTCATCACTAGCAATACATTTCAGTGACACAAAATGGGTTGCAAAACTCTCTTACTGTTGTGACATACTTAACCTGTTCAATGAACTCAATCTTTTACTTCAGGGAGGAACAACAACTGTGTTCAAGTTAGAAGATAAAGTGGCTGCATTCAAAGCCAAACTGGAATTATGGGAGTGATGAGTGAACATTGGGGTTTTTGATGTTCCAAACATTTGCAGAGATTTTGAAAGAAACTGAGCCAGGGCCTTCTTTCTGCCAACTGGTACTCGATCACCTATCTCAGCTTTCAAGAGAGTTTTATCATTACTTCCCAACCACAAAAGACCCCTGAACTGGGAAGGAATGGATCTGTGACCCATTTGTAAATAAGCCAGGAGAGTCGACATTGTCCACACTAGAAAAGGATCAACTGCTTGAGATCGCAAACAATGGTGGCCTTAAAAGTTTTTGAGACGATGTCAGATCTTTCTATGGTCTAGGTTAAAGTCAAGGTAGAATATCCTGAAATCACCACAAACACACTAAAAAAGCCTACTTCTATTTCCAACACTCAATCTTTGTGACGCAGGTTGTCTGCAGTGACAGCAACCAAAACAAGATTACAAGGTAGGCTGAATGTAAGTGACACACTTTGGGTGTCACTGTTTCCCATCACCCCCAGATGGAACCATCTAGTTATAGGAAAATAAGTGCAGGGCTCCCACTGATTCTGCAGTATGGTGAGTTGTATAATTATTTCATTATATATTTCAATGTAATAATAGAAATAAAATGCACAATAAGTAATGCCTTGAATCATCCCCAAATCATTCTCCACCCCGACCCCATATCTGTGAAAAATATGGCTTTCATGAAACTGGTTGCTGGTGACAAAAAGATTAGGGATCTCCATGTTAAGTGAAGCATAGGATACGGTAGATCCAGAGGGAGAAATAAGCAGCGTAAGCCAATGATCTATACTTCCATGTCCTGTGGTGGTGTTCCAATGCTTCTCCTTCAGTTCATACCTGTGGGTGTCTGGGTGGTAACACCTCTAGAGGAGCTTAAAATAGATAATAAAAGAAGAACAAAGATGAGTTTTGTACATGGGTCAGCTCATATATGGACAAATATTGAAGATGCTCTTCTTCCATGCTATAGCCACATTCGGGTATGGTGCTGAAAGCCAATAGTGAGGTGAAATTTCCCTCTTGGTGAAGTACTGAATTCACAAATTCAGGTCTGTCAGCCTGTCTTTAGGAACATCAGTGCTGTTATAAATTATAGCTCCAAGATTATTGCAATGGAGCTACATCCACTCACCAAAGCTAAGGTAGCTATTGATGCCTCTGAATATTCAACAGAATCCAATGTGTAAGGTCGTTATGGAATCGTTTCTAGAAGATAGCAATGAGCTACTAGGTTCCAGGATCATTACACTGAATACCTTTCATCATTGGACTCCTGTCATTATGACTAAAACTGACTCACATTTTGAAGATGAATTTGCCTTTCTTTCCTATAGGACCTCAGTCAGCATCACTATTTAAAGATCTGTATAGTGATCCACTGACATAGATCCCTCATAATATCACATGGACCAAGTAGAGGAGGCACATCAGTGAGCAAAGGATCATGACATCCATGTACTCAATTATATACCACACACTTAGCAACCATTAGCCTAATAAGAAAACGAAACACACTTTTGAAAGTTTACCTAAGACTCCAACTTGCAGATGGCACTTCCAAAGATAGACAGCCATCCTTCTGGATGCAGAATACGCCCTAAAATCAATATCAGTGAAACTCATATAGAATGTAATATGTAGAATACACGAATCAGGAAACCAAGAACCATAGAAGTGGCCTCTCTCACCATCACCTTTGGTGACTCAGGGTTTTTCTTTCTATCTCCATAACTCTAAGTGTTGTGTGTATATATCTCCTGGTTATTGAAGGTAGAGTTCTACCAAAGGACATCCCCAAGAGTTTGATTAAGAGTAAAATCACAGCTGCTGCCTGGTAATTTGTATTTCTTATTTGAAGAGAAGGGAAAAGGAGTTACCATGCTGGTCTGATATTTAGGGGGAAGCCCTTACACAATGGAGTATGAAATAATATATTTCATATTTAGGTAACGTAGATAATCCTCTAGGTAACTATTACTCCTTTTAAGTTTTGGATGACAAATGGGCAAGAGCAGCAGCTATGACCTAAGAATTATATGGCAAGTATACCCATCCAGGTATGCAGAGGTGGCAGCTAAAGGTAAGGAGAGGCTAAACTAGGTATTAGGGGAGCAAGGTGTTGTATATAATTTGTAGCCCTGAGACAACCTGCAGTGTCAGTGGCTATAATTCTTTCTACTATATATTTTTTTAAGTTTCTCCACTAAAAACACCATCAGTAGCCCAGAAAACCTATTCCCAGAAGATATAAACTTATCATGTATAGCATATAGATTTAATTTACAAAAATGGACATTTTCCCAGCATCTCAAAATATTGCTTTCTAACAGTATTTGACCCTAGGACAAAGAAACTCAAGTTGCTCAAATTTTCAGCCTGTTTTCAGGAAGAATCCTGTACCCAATGACTGATCTCAGGTGAGGACAAAGGCCCAACTCCCTTACATCAATAAGGCACATTGTAGAAGGGTTATCTGAACTTCAGAGCTCCTGATGGAATTGCATGAGATCTCTACTGCAACAGCTCTCTTTTCTCCATCATCTTTTCCACAGCCTTTAGGTGAATTATCTGTAAGTAAATCTTCACCTCAGAATCTTTTTCCTATAACTAGACCTACAACAGTTCTAAAGTATAATCTCCAATCCAGAGTATAGCAGTTGAAAACATCCCAACTTCTGATGAGAATTGGCTGTTGCACGGCAGTCAGTGTCTCTGATTTGCGGTGGATGAGATGAAAGGTAGTAAAAGACACATTTTGAGAAATGTCCAGAGACATATCAAATGAGATTCTGTAAGCCAATGTAAGAAGTTCAGATTTTACATTAAGTATAATAAGAAGCAGAGAATTTTACCTAGGTTGAGTGATGTATTCTAATTTTCCTTTTGAAAAAAATCACTTTTGTTACTTTGTGGAATGAATCTTAGAAGAAGGCGAGCAAGAATATCCTTTAAATGCCTATTGGAATAGCAAGAAAATAAAAAAAGGTTATTGGAAACTTACAATGTTTTAGTAGAGTTGGAAAAGTGTGACTATGTGGAGTGGAATTGACAGAATTTGTTATTTCATTGAACCATGCTATGACTTACTGAAATGGGGACTCTTGGAGATCAAGCAGGTTAGAAAGTTGAAAACACTGGATAGTTTTATACAAATGGTGACTTCAGATATAATATTTCTATTCTTTATGATTAAAATTGTTTATTAAACACTTAGTTCCCTTGTTTATGTAAAAACTACCAAAACTGTATTCAAAAGGCCTTATAAAAAAGTATTGACTTCTTTAAAGATTTAAAGATTTATTTTTATTGTTTTTGATAGAGAGAGAGAGAGAGAGAGAGAGAGCGAGCTACAGAGACAGAGAGAAAGGGGAGGGCCCAGAACATTTTCCATAGTTGCACATCATCGGTTTTTCCATGTAGTTTCATTCCACAGGTGGGCGCGGGGCTGCACAGGGCAGGAACTGGGCCGGGGTCTCGCCCCGGTGAGAACTGAACTGGGGGCACTCCTCAGTTCAGCATATGGGTCCGCTCCGGCCGGGGCCAGGATTCGATCCTTGGTCCTTGGGGCTGCAAAGTGAGCTCTTAAATCACTGAGTCATCCCAGCTTCCCCCCAAAAGTATTGACTTCAACATGCAAATTAGAATTAAGTAGGCTTTTCGTGTGTTTTTTTTCTATCATCAGTATCAACTTCAGAGTCAACAAAAACAAAAATCTGGGGAAACTGGGATGGCTCAGTGAGTTAAGCTCTCACTTTGCAGCCCGGGGTACTGAGGATTGAATCCCGCCCCAGCCTGTGTGGACCCACTTGCTGAACTGGGGAGTGCCCCAAGTTTGGTTCTCACCGAGATGAGACCCCGGCCCAGTTCCTGCCCTGTGCAGCCCCACCCACCTGTGGAGAGAAACTATGTGGAAAAACCAATGATGTGCAACTATGGAGACTGTTCTGGGCCCTCCTCCCCTTTCTCTTTGTCTCTGTCTCTGTCTCTCTCTCTCTCTCTCTCTCTCTCTCTCTCTCTCTCTCTGTCAAAAACAATTAAAACAAATCTTTTAAAAAAAGATTAAAAATAAAAAGTCACAAATTTTAGTCACAGCACTTTGGTACTGGGGTTAAGTTAGAGATTAGTGGCAATAAACATTCTGGAAAAAATTGGTCATTTTAAATATTTATACTGGAGAAAATAGTTTTTTTTCCCCTGAGTAATTTGAAAAATTTTAAACATAAAACCTCCAAATATTATTTTGCAATCTTCACTGTATCAGAATATTACTTATATAGATGATTTTCTTTGATTTTTCTCATAAGTGACCAGATATAATGTACATGAAATAATTATGCAGGTTTCTAAATGTAGCAAAAACTTGATATCCTAGGTAACACTGTAAGGAAATGAAAGCTCTTCTCCCAGCTAGAAAATGAGTTGGGTCAATGTCCAATTTATGAATAAGGTTAAAAAATTAAGACGCAATCTCTATTTTATAAAAACAAAATTCCTTCCAGATCCCTTGGTTTCTCTAAATGTTATTGAAGGCATAGCTTTGGCAAAGTAATTGCCTGAAGTTGGCCATTATTTCATATTTAGACTGTGAGAATGAAAGTGAAATCAAGTAGGTACAGGAGGAAAATGATCACAATTAGGCAGCGAGGCTTACATTTATTTTAATTAATTCCTCTTTAGACTTGCTATCCTTGATAGCTTTCCAGACAAATTTCATGGCTGAGCCTCAGATTCATCAACTAAGTACCTCCATCTCTAGTTTTTCTCCACTATGATCCACTCTTCCTCCCCTCAGACATTTAACCATCAGCCTTTTAAAAAGAAATGTTGAACATATGTTTCTTTTAAAATTCATTTCTGAGAGTGAAAGCAATTCACTCATGAGTAAAATTAGAGTAGGCCGTTAGATTTCCCCCAAATGCCCTGAACTATGCTAGGTATCTCTTAAGGTAAACCAGTGATAGTGTTACGCATAATAACACAAAGTAAAATTGTGTATTTTACAGAAAACTAAAAAATGCATGTTATCAATTAAAATAAAATCTCATATTTTCCTTTAATCCTATACAAGAAGAGAAAAGGACAGAAAATAAAGATTACAGAAGTGGTATTGTGGCCTGTTTGAATTCTATGCTGGTTCTTTAACTATAATAGATGTCTTTATATTTGAAACTGTAACAGAAACCAAAATGACCTTATTGAATTATTTTTCCAAGTCACAGACTAATCAAATTAGAATTCCAGCAATATTTATAATAAATAAATGGAACCATAGCTTTTAAAAGTGAATGTTAGTATAAGATGCATAAATTTCCACTTACACACTATAATTTTATTTTCATAGAATTTACTTCTCATCAGATATTGGAAATCTATATTCTCTCACTCTACTAATGTTACATCCTCTGTGCTTGGTTCACTAGTTGTCTATTATAGAGAAGTCATAGATATTACGTTGTTTTAAAAGAAGAGGGACATAAAGAAAGGAAGAAAGGAATGGACTGTATTTATATGTGGCAAATTATGTGAATACAAAACTAGCTAACGGATTTATAGCATGAGTTCCTTGTTAAAGTATGTAACATAATGATTCATGCCCTACATGAATCAGTGTTTAATAAAAAACAAACAAAAAACAAGAGCTTTATCAAGAAAATTCTGTTGAAATTTTGAAGGTAAAAGTTTTAATTTGTATTACCTGATGATTTTGGGGAAAAATAATACTATAGAAGAATATGTAGCAATATTAGCAGCATAGAAAACTATAATGACCAAAACTTTTAATGTCAAAGTTGAGCCAGAAGTTAAATATTTGCATCGATACAAAGTTGATTAAATTGTAAAATCCAAGATTACATGGAAAAATATAAAAAGTTATGGGAGGCATAGCAGATATATTTAGTGGATAAAGCTAGAATTTGAATCCACCCCTGGAATGAGCCATGGTTCTTCAATTTATTAGTTATATGGTCTTTTATAATTTATTTATCCATTCCCCCAAAATCACCTTGTATAAGTAAAGATAAAATACTTTTCAATCTATGAATATTAAGCAAACAATTTTCACTAATTATTTTTCCTCTTCCAGATAGATAAATCTATTTTTTTATTTCCTTTTCAAATGTAAATTATTTACCATTCAAAACAAACAAAGAACATGGTTAGAAACTAAATATTTTCAAAAAGCTTGACTAAAAAATTTGTATATCTTTTAAAAAGCTTTTAATAAAGTATTTTTTAAAAACTTATTTTATTGTTTTTGACAGAGAGACAGAGATAAGGGGGAGGACCCAGAGAATTCTACATAGTTGTATGTCATCAGTTTTCAACTCAGTTTCATTCCACATAGGTGGGCAGGGGGTGAAGTGCAGGGCAGAGAGTGTGGGGAGAGGGCCTCCTTCATGGGATGCACGTCCCCACAAGCTGGGGACTAAACTGGGAGCCTCTCTCAAGGGAACCACGCCTCAGTTCAGCATATGGGTCCATACAGGCTGGGGCCAAGATTCAATCCTCAGACCCAGGGGCTGCAAAGCAAACACTTAAGCCTCTGAGCCATCCCTGCATCCCCAATTAAAAAATGTTTTGTTGTTAAATTTATTGGGGTGACATTGGTTGGTAACAATTAGATCATTTTCAGATGTACACATCTACATTATATCACCTATGTATTGCATTATGTGCTCACCACCACCCAGAATCAGCTCTCCTTTCATTACCACGTATCTGGTGCCCACTCCCACCTCCCCACCACCCCCCATCCAATAAAGTATTTTTGAATGTGAAGTCTGAAGAAAAATTGTTGCAGTTTATGTAGCAATTAATTAAATCTAAGGAAACAGCATATCTTAATCATGAGAAGACAGTCTATGAAGAATCCTAAAGGACATATATTGTCAAATTAAAGCAAAATAATTTTAATTATAAATAATTTAACTGATGGGCATTGGATAAATGAATGTCTTTTATTAAATCTTACAAATAAATTTGCCTTAAAATGCTAATAATTTTTCTGTCTGGAACATGAAATAGATCAACTCAATGTTATCTTGAATCTCCTTCATAGTTTGTGGCAATAAATAATTCATAATATCAGAAAATTTCTTTTTCCCTGTTCCCTTCCCATTAAAAAAAAATGGATATTTTTACAATTTTTCTAATATCTTTCAAAAGGCAGAACTTCTTAATAAATTTTGAGAGCCTATTTGATATAGATTTCTAGCTACTATATATAGCTCTAAGTTTAACACTCATCTTCAAAACTTACAGGTATAAAAACAGGCATATTTATTTGTGTTTTCAAAATTATCTGTCATAAAATTTTCAGCATAGTTGTTTTAGCCCCCTGACTGTTGGCCCAGGAAATGTGTTTTGAAAAGAATTTACATTCTCCGCACAACAATTTTTCTATGGGTCATGACATGTATCTTTTTACATTCTTAAAATAGAGAGCTCTTTTTATGCACATAGTACCTTTTTTTTTTTTAAACCATGGCAAGTCTTTTCTACCAAAAGGTCATAATGCCCCCAGGATGAGATTTTATGCAAAAACTAAGAATAATATATTTATTAAGCATTACTGTGTGTCAGAAACTTAACACACAATGTTTCTAACTCTCAAAATTGTGAGGTACAGACAGGAAAAATTGAAGCCATGGAGAGATTAGCTATTATGCCTAAATTCATATAGCGTAGAGAAATCAAGACAAAAGCCAAGGTTATCTAACAACAAAACTTGTGTTCTCTATTAATTGCTCCCTAAAGGTCTCCAGATAGAAAAAGTTACTTCTGAGAGATGATGATTTCCCCTTCTGTGCATAATTTTCCTGACTATTTAATCTTATGGCCTTCTTGCAGGAGCTTTTCATACTTAAAATAAATCTGGTAAATCTTTTCCTAAGTACCACCTACTGCTTAGTGTTAAACAAATCTGCATGAATAAAATATTTTTTCAGTAAAAAATACTACATTCCAAGCTCTATGGAAGGAGTTGATGAGTCTAATCTAAATAAGAAAATGTTTCCACTTCTAGAGCATTTGGTATTCAGTTAAAATACACAAACACATAAATGATTTAGAGATTAAATTTTGCCATACCAAGAGAAGAGGAGATATATTTAACGAATGCCTTTTTTTGAACTACAGTCTTCATATACCTGGTTCTATCTCTGCAAGGTTAGTATAAGTGACCTCTTGGTATTAATCAGAGATCAAGCTATCTAACTAGAGATACATAAATATACAAGAGAAAGAGTTGGAAGTTGAACCAATGATAGATTTTAAAGTATAAGTACTTTCAATTCTACCACACAGCTTCCTACAAAGTTTATTTTCAAAACAGTTTCAGATAAGAGTTATTGAGAACTGAAAGTAACAAAGGAAAAAAAAAACACTCATGGATGCAGTCAGTGTTTTGGTGGTTGCCTGGGGGTAGGGGTGGGGAGGTGAGGGGGAAGGGCTGGCGGGGGGGGGGGCATGGGGAGGGGATATGAAATGTAAAAATAAATTAAAAACAAAGAGTTATTGAGAACTGGTGAGTATCATTTCTCCACTGGATAAAAAATATACTGGAAAATGGTAAGTTTATTTTACATGAAGAATTGAGATTGCCCAGCAAAATAATTCAAATATGGAGAAAAACAGGTGACTGAAGGGAGAAACAAGATAAAGGCATTTGCTCATCTGGGAGAGAAGTTTCCAAATATCATAATAGCCAGTAAGATGAGTCTGTTGAATAATTTTTAACAACTTACTATGCATCAAGTGTGGGCTAGTAGGAGCCTGTGAAACCCATAAAAGATGCAGACATATTAAGATTGATATTCAGTTGTGGGTTTTTCCTTTTGAAATCCCAGCAGGCTCTAACAGGACTAAGAAAAATCCTGAGAAAGCTTCCTTATCCTGATGGTAAGGTGACAGCTGCCATTGCTGATATCTCCTCCAGACTTATCTTTGCTATTTCCCCTCTGGAACAAAAGCCTTAATCTGAAAGACTAAACATTACGTTAGTTTAAAAATGTAACCTGAGGGTACTGATATAAATCTACTACGTCTGGGAGAGGGGAAATAGAAAGGGAAATAAAGTGAAAACTTTACACCTTAGGGATGGGCAGAAATACATGCTAGACTTAAAGTTACATCTAGAAAGAGGAGTATTTGGGAACATCACACCACCAACTCAGATTTATAGTCCCTGCCAAAGGCTGCAGCTAAATGAGTACAATAAAATAATACCCTCAATGTGTCTCCCCCCAGTATTATGTTAACAACTGTCAAGTAAAATTTACAGTACAAAACAATTGGGCAAGCTACCAGAGATGTATTTTTCCAGCTTTTAGTACAAAAGAAATAATCTAAATGGAGAACATAGACCCACAGATGCCCAACAGAATTCAGATATTCAGAGAAACTTACTAGCCTATTGTACCACTCCTTAAACACAAGTTATCACTAGAATTTGAAACCTCTGCTATACTGAGGGTAAGCATAGAAATAAGAATTTCAAAACTGATCCAACTCCTGACTAGATTAACAAAAAAAGTTCATTAAAAACCTTGAAGAAGTAAAAATTTTAAAACATTTTCTTTGTATAAAATGTTCTATAAAACCATTCCAACTTCCAACCACAAAAATGAGGCACACAAAAATATTTTTGGACAATTTCAAAATACAAATCAATCATTGGAACTACCTCAAATATTACAAAGATGCTATAACTATCAGACAGAAAATTTTATAATTTATAACTATGTTTGACACATAAAAGTTCTAATGAAAGAATTAGATAACATGAATAATAGATAGTTTTGGCCAAGAGAAAAAAACTACGAGAAAGAATCAAATGGAGAATTTTGAAATAAAAATAATAACAGCAATAGAGATACGGTAGATGACACAGAAAAAGAAAGAATTCGTGAACTTGAAGACATATCAATAGAAACTATACAAACTGAGACACAAAAGAAAAAAAACATTACAGAGTATCTAACAGCCATAGGGTAATATTATTATGTCAAACACACATGTAACTGAAGAAAGACAATTGGGAATGAAAAATATGTATTTGAAGAAGAATGTGAATTTTCCAAAATTTGTGACAGACGCTAAACTACAGATGCAAGATTAAAGAACACCAACTAATATTCAATACACACATACCAAACCAAAACAAATAAAAACACCTCCTTATATTATATTAAAAGTATTGAAAAGCACAAAGAGAAAATTTTGACAAACATAAGATAAAAATGGACACATTCCCTATAGGAAAAAAATTTGAGAAATGTTTCAGGAGACTTCTCATCAAAACCCATGCCTACAAGTAGAAAAATGAAGTGACAACTATAAAATTATGAAAGGAAGTTACTGTCCTTTCAGAAGTCTATACATAGCATAAATATTCATCAGACATTAAGGACAATATCAACTCAAGGTGATATCTCACTGCATAAAAGACATGGTTTATTAATGAAAGAAGACAATTTGTATAAAGTAGCCTGGCCACTCCCTCAGAAAAATCAAGGCTGAATCAAACTGAGCCTCTAGATTTAACTGCCAATTTAAAGGAAACACAGAAAACACACACACACATACACACACACACACGTGAAAACCACAATAGTACTGCAGTCAGCAAAAAAAACAAAACAAAACGTGGGAAATGCTACAGAGTAAATAACTTGATTTGTTCTACAAATAAATTGCAAGTAAAAAGATTTTTAAAAGGAAATGAAAGCTACTAACTAAAAAATATGTGGTGATAGAAAGAGAACTGACCCTGGGTGGTAAGCATAAGATGCAATGCGTAGATGACATGATATGGAATTGAACACCTGGAACCTATGTAATTTTTACCAACAATGTCACCCCAATAAATTTAACAATAAAAAAAAGATGAATATGGTGGTGGCTTCGTAAGTACAGATATACCGGTACATAAAAAGTGATACAATTTTTATATATTAAATATGTGGCATTTCATATACCTTAATTATAACTCAATAAATTCAGAAAAAAATACCTAAAGAACAAAGACTTCCTAAGACAAAAAAAATTGATTTCTGCTTAATCTAGTCTATAAAAAATGATCAAGAAAAAAAATATGATACTGTTCAGAAACTCTGATCTATAGAAATAAATAAAAAGTATTTGAAACAGAATTTTTTTCTTAATTCCTTCAAAAGTAATTGTTTAAATCATAACATAGTAATGATGCATTGTTTTTATTACATGTATCAGAATAAAATGTATGGTAACAATGATGAAGGATAAGTAAGAAAAGAATTGAGAAAATACTAATAGAAATATAATACTCGTCAAGTGATGTTACTTTTTTTACGTTGTCCTGAGATTATTTTTACATGTATTTATTAACCTTTCAGATAAACACTAAAAAGTTAGAAAATTAAAAAAATTAGTCAATAGAGGAATTAAAATTGAGTTATAATGTATACTAAATTTAATTAGAAGAGAGCATAAAATTATAAAAAAAATAATAAAAGAGAGGAAGAACAAATGAAATAAAGAACAACTAGAGAAATTTTGGATTTTAATCCAACTATATCAATAATCACTTTAAATGAATCAACTTATTCAGAACTCTAAAAAGCAGTCAAGGCTTTTTGGCAACCAAGCAAATGACTGAAAACAGAGGAAACTTAAAAATGATAGAAAAAATGTCATGGTATCTTCACTTTTACTTGTCCTTTACCTCTCCATAGCCTTGCAATAGTCTTGAAAATAGTAACCTGTGCTCCCCAGTAACTGTGTGACTTTGTTGAAAGGTTCCAGAGGGAGCAGAGCATACTTCACTTATAGATTATTGTGCTTGTCTGCTGTAAATTATCTGAGAGTTACCTGTAGGACTTATACAAGATACTTGTGTCTGTCTTGCCTAACACAGTACTTGCTCACTGGCGTGGAATAGCAGCAGAAATTGTTCAAAAATATTATAAGCCAAAGAAAATGCCTATAGTTATTTGAGGCAAAGTACTACAATTGTGACACAAAAGCAACAGCCTAAAGCCTGGATGGAAAACTTAGGAGCAAGTTTCTTTAGGGCATTAGAATATTCAAGGGTACCCATAAATACTTGAGAATACAGAAAGTCACAAAAATGGTTAAGCAAGGGTATGGGCAGATAAAACCTAAGAAAACTCTAAGTTTTCACTTTTGATTAAAATCTATGCTCGGTACAAGCAGGAAGTTAAATCTAAGAAATTAAAATGAGTAGAAATCATACAATGTTTGTTCTCAGACCATTATAGATTTAAACTATAACTTAATAATGAAGATACTTGTAAAATATCAACAATCCTTAAATAAGTCCTGGTTCAAATGTGGTAGTGGTGCAGTGTGAGGGGACATTCAAAGAAAATTTTAAATATCAAAAATGAAAATGGTGACATCATTTGGTGACATCACTACTGATCCCACAAACGTTAAAGAATAGCAAGAAAACACTGTGAACAAATCTATTCACGTAGACTGAACATTTTAGATGAAATCGATCAGGAAACGCAATGATATAGATACTCCATAGTCCTATCTACCAAAATGGTTAAGAACACAAGAAAAGTTAATTGCCAAAAGTTCACAGGCTTTGTAGACTAGAAAATAGGTGCATAGGATTTAAGGAAATACCAAGACAATTAAATTATATTATGTGTTTATTCTATAAATACTAAATACTCTTTATCAAGAGGGTGGCATGCTCAAACATTCAGTTCAGTAATATACACATCCTAGTTCTTCCTTATTACTTCTCACAAAAAGGATATATATTTTTTATTCTTTAGATACATATTAGGGAAGACATTTATAGTTCGCTTATTCCAAACTATAAATTCGATTGTGAGCATACACTTCCGAATATCTTAGTTCTAAGCTTTGTCACGTTACTTTTTAAACAAAGCAGTGCTTTATGTTAAAATATCTAATTGAAAAACAGTAACGAAAACTATATTATATGCTTCTTGAAGAATAGCTCTCAAATTCGTCCTATATACATCTTCTGATATAACTATATATTTAACGATAATAATCATTTCATAACCTTTACCTTGCCAACAAATTAAACACAATCATCACAATCTGGCTTTTAAATCTATCCACATTATAACTGTTATCAACGATTTAAATTTTATACCCCATTATTTTTTTTTAATGTTGTCACACTACAAACAGGACAATTTAAGCTCTGCAAAAAAAGTTATACAAATACCATTCTTCGATTCTTTCATGTGTACATCCATCAAGCATTTATTGAAGTTAAGCTATGCATTAAAAACTATGTCTACACTATATCATTGGCAATAAAATGATGAATAAAAATGTGTTTCCTATTCCCTAAAATGTTGTAATCTAGTAAAGAGATACTCAAGTGTACTTGCCAGGAAGTGATTCTAACCATTTTAAACCAAAAAGGGATTTACTGGCAGGACATCAGATTGAATTGAGGTTTAGGAAACAGGCAGAATCCAAGCAAGGGAAGGCAGTAAGAACCAAAGCAAAGGATTTGTCTTGCCCACCTGTTGCTATGCCAGAGAAGAAAGTGACCTCTAAGTAGCTCCATGTGTTTGTAACACTCTTTTACGGTTGAAAATCCTGACGGAGAGAATCTGATTGATTGATACCTGTTCTATATTGCAACCTGGCAACGTTGTGCTTACTACTATTCAAGCAGTCTTTCTTTATGCAAAGATTATGTTTTATCTTTTAAAAGTATGTATACACTACAATCATATCTGACCCAATTTGCAAGGTTTAGAATTTGGTAAGTTCTCATACTCTCAGATGTGTGTTTTGCCTTTAATTACATGGTTTATGCTGTCTACTTACTAATTTCATCCACTGTGTAGAGAATAAACTAGTAGAAGCTTATTTCAATTTCATTATTTCTACTTCATGTAGGAGGTATATCATTACTGTAGCCATTATGATGTCTAACAATAAAAAATATTAATGCAACAAAAAGATATAAATTAAGGGAAACAATATGATATATCTGTTCCACAGACTGTCATTTATCCAGTCAAAGGTTATTCCAAAATATGTATTTATTTACATGACATGAAACTTGGGAAATCAGATTAAAAATACAAATAGAGCATTTAAAGTTGATTTAAATTTATGTACATAACTTTGGAAAATAATGTACATATATGCATAAAATGACTGGAAGGAAATATACCGAAATAGTGTGTGCCCATACAAAGGTAAAAGAGAGTAGAGGTATCTTTTCTTTATTCTATGTCACTGTTTTTCTATTTTTATAAAATACTATTCACTGGAAAGGGAACAGTTTTGTGTAAAAACACACCACATGACTGGGCAGTTTGTTATTTCAATAGTGGGAGGAAGAAATATGAAAACACTAAATCACATTTCCAATTGAAAGTTAAATTAGTTAATATTTCAAATGCATTTCAAGAATCATAAATGATTTTAATAGCACCCATTTAATAACTTGTCAACTTTTATTAATACCCACCCTGTAATTCCATTATCACAGAACTCAACAAACCAATGATTCAGTTTCTTACTTGACTGTAGTAAAATTTCGTTTTGTTCAGCCATTTATTTTAAATAAACTTTGAGGCATAATTTGCATACCATAATATTCGGCAGTTTTAAGTGTGTAGTTCCAGGAATTATGACAAATGTATACTCATGGTTATATTTCCATTTCCCCTAAATTTCTCTTGAGTCTTATTGTAATAAATCCCCAGGAAACTACTCTTTTTTGTTCCATACTTACATTTTAGATTTGCCTGCCCTAAGATTTAATATAGACTTTTATCTATATCTCTAGATATCTATATCTAAAATAATATATATAGAGAGATATAAATATCTAGATATATATTATTTTAAATAAAATAATACAGTATGTAAAATTTTATATTTGGTTTCTTTAGCTCAAAATACTTTTGAGATTCACTTTTGTTTTTGAGTGTATCATTATTTTGTTATTGTTTCTGAGTAATATTCCATTTTACTGATACAACTAAATATTCATAGGTGTCTTAGTTAACCTATTGATGAAAATTAAAGTTAGAACACAAATTTAGGTAGTTTAAGTACCAACATTGTTCTTATTTTTCCTAATTATTTTAACTATTCTAGGTCCATTGCATATTCATATAAATTTTTGTACTAGCTGGTCAATTTTGAAAAAAAAATTGATATTTTGTTGAATTTAAATATCATTTTGCAGAGAATAACTTAAAATTGTGTTATCAAATTTATGTGCATAATCTAACTCTCCATTATGTGGATTCTCTTTAATTTCACTTTGTAATGCCTTATAGTTTTCATGGTATATGTCTTTCATTTTTCTCAGGCCCACCTGTGACCTTTTCTTTAATACTTTGCTAAAAAGATTCTGGCATCTCCACATCATTTACTGTAAACCACTGACTGCATTCAAATTTTAAGTAGTCCTCCCAGCATCATATTAAAAACAGTTCCAGCTGTTCACACAGAATATTACGTTGTATGTCCCTGGAATGTGCCTCCAGGTAAATAAAGCTTTACTTTACAGCTTTACATCATATACTGTATTTTGCACTGTATAATGCACACTTTTTTTTTGCCCAAATGTGTGATGGAAAAATAAGGAATGAATATTATACATGGGTAGTACTAATTCTGTATCTATATATATGTTTTTAGTTCTTTTATTTATGCTTACCATATGAGTTAATATATATTTTATTTATTTATTTTGACAGAGGAGAGAGAGAGAGAGAGATATACAGAGACAGAGAGAGAACTGAACTAGGGGAGCTCCCAGTTCAGCACATGGTTCCGCACGGGCCGGGGCCGGGACTCGATCCTCGGTCGCCGGTGCTGCAAAGTGAGCGCCCAACCCACTGAGCCATCCTGGCTTCCCCAACCATATGAGTTAAAAGTGTAACTTTGAAAATCAATAACGATATCTATATCCAAAATAACACCCTCGAACATAATCATTTTTATATAAAAAATCTATAAAATTTCTTGTACCTTAATATGTTTAAAATAAATGCTAAAATTCCTTTATAATACAAAAAAAAAAACCACCACCACCACCACAACAACCAAGTACCTAAATATAAACAAATAAAAATTTGAATTAAAAAATTAAAACAAATTATTTTTTCCCCCTGAAAGTTTGGGCGCAAAACATGGGTGTGCATTATACAAGGGGGCACATTGTACATGGAAAAATACATTACTTATCCAGAGAAATACTCTCAATATTCACTTCTATACATGTTTCTGTTAGTACATATTATATTTACCAAATAGTCCAGTTCTGAAACTTTTGGGCTACAATAAATTACTTGTAGCAGAGACTATATTTTCCTTCTTGGATTCTACTCATAATTGAGCATATTTAAAGATTTGAGTGAAATATGTAAAATATGGATGACCTGAAGTAGCAAAAATATATTGCAAACCTCAAGCAATTTATGTTATTCTTAGTCAAGGGGAGATCGTCCTCTAGCATCAGTGACAATGCCCAAATCCAGGGACACCAGGAACATCTGAGGGTGCAACATTCTCAGGTCAATTTTTCTGCATAAAGTATCCAAGTTCTCAGGTCCCACTTATTAACCACCATATCCTTGATGGCAGAAAACCAACAGAAGCTGAGAAGTCCGTATATTTTGCCTTTGTTCAAAGCTTATGAATGCAGGTAATGAACACTGAGAGAAGACCTTCTTGATTTTCTAGCCTGTCCTGAGTAGACAGTTGGCTGAACTGAACCTGCCCCTCTTTTACCTCAAGACTTGTGGAAGAGTTAAAAACTTATCAAACCAGTTTCACAGCCTTATAAAAGCTTTGCCCTGGTAAGCTGTCAAGCATGAGAGCTACTAAAGGGTGTCCCAAAATTCATGCAAGAAGTAATTTTGATAGAAAACAGAAGTTTATAATTAAAAATTGTAAATTTTCATTGCTCAACAATGAAAATGCGTTGTTCTTTCATGTAGCACTCCATTTTAATAACCCTGAACTGCCAGCTGTTACGCTGTCGTTTTTTTTTTTCCCATTGGCAACACTTTACCGCACAAACGACGCAAAATTCAAATCTTGCGTGAATTTTGGGACACCCTTTACATATGCCTGTGTATCTCCTCCCACCTAATTCCCATTCAATCCTCCATAATTGTCTTTAAAACCGTGGTGGTTAGCTGGCATTGGTGGTATAGTGGTGAGCATAGCTGCCTTCCACAAAAATGTGATGGTAAGAAAACCAGGAATTTTTAGCACCTCATTTATCATCATCAAGGGGAAGATCCCATTTAACTTATGAGGGAATCAATGTCTGAACCCTGTCTTAAGGGGCTACTTTCTATTGCTATTTCTAGTACCAACTGTTTGGCTCAGGTTTCTTTCTCAGAGCAGATCCTGACACAAGCACTTAGAACAACATGTATGTTCTGGGGGCAGTAGGGTAACAAAATTGAGAAAGTAGGAAAATGGGATGGGTTAAAAAGAAAAGCCAGTGATTGAGCACGAATGAGCTGGTTACCCTTGTGAGCAATGAAGGCTCAACCCATTCCCAAGGTATCATCTGTAAAAGTACATTGCATCTCACAATTATCTTTCCAGAGAATACAGGGGATAAAACATCTATCCACTCATTCCACTGACGGAGATTCACATAAGGGCATAAAATTCCCCTTAATTCCTAATTCCTCTCATTGTCGCTGAGTGGCATTCCATAAGAGAGAGTCAGAGTGAGCACTTTTGAGGTAGGGAAGTGGGAAAACTGTGTGAACATCTATCCTAGCTGTGTCTGCTGGAATCAGAAGGGCAGAAATAATATGGCATGGAGCCTCACATACTATTATAATAGCACAGAACCTGTGTTCCAACAAAATGCCTGGCATTAATAGTAAATCAATAATGATTTTTCACTTATTAAATGATGCATAAGTTAATACAGTTAAATGCTAGTGAAACTATAAGCTTAAAATATTAATTTAGCATAAAGTACTAAATTCTTGGGGGAGAAAGCCCTTTACCAATTATTCCCATAAACAGATGAAAAGCTTTTCTACCTCTATTACTACAAGCTGTAAAGAGCTTATCCAAACCATAGGGTGTAGGCAACCCAGGATGGCTTTAAATGTGGCCCAACACAAATTTGTAAACTTTCCTAAAACATGAAAATTTTTTTTTTCTCATCAGTTATTGTTAGTGCTAGTGTATTTTATGTATAGCCCAAGACAATTCTTCTTCCAACGTGGCCCAGGGAAGCAAAAAGTTTGCATACCTGACAAGGTATGACAATTTACATTATCAATAAACACTTTCCATTTCTGTGTTGCAGTTTCTCATCCATGGATATGCTATGTGTCCTTTATTTCAGTAGTGTGTTTGCCAGTCAGAAGAGTGAATTCTGGTGTGCAATAATGTAAAGAATCCATGGTATTTTTATCCTTTTGAGACAAATGCCTATAATATATCTTTTGACATTGATGTTCTAATATAGCTCATTCATGTCAGACTTCTTTTAATCCCATCTACCTTTGCTGGAAAATCATTTGAGGAAGGTGGGTGAAGGTGGGAGAATAATCTTTATGCTTGCTCATGCTATAATTATTTCAGAGGCTGAGGAAATTTAACAATGTGCTGCACTTTAAGTACTTTGTGATAGTCATCGTCTTTGATCAATGTTTTAAAGCTTCACTGCTGCTAGAAAGGATGAAAAGCAATTAAACAGAATTACTGTTGAGCTGTTATTCAAGGTCCATCATGTTTTTCATTCATTTTCCTCCTCTCCTCTTAAGAAGAATATGTTTTATAACAGTCTGACACAGGCCATCGTATTTTACTTTGAGTAGATACAAATTTCCTGTCTTCCCTTTAAAGTCATTGAAAAAGCATCAATGTGCTGGATTAAATGATTTATTCTAAATAGGTTATGTTTATACTCCCTGTGAGACTATTTTTTGAATGTATGTGTTTGTTATTCCACTTAGATTTGGTTCTAAAATACAACCAACAAGCTCTGAAGTTCTTTTGCCTTACATAGCCATTCATTAGTTAAAATAGAGAAATATATATATTTCATTACACTAGAGTAATGATTCATGGGATATGCTGACTTTTCATATATTTTGAATTAAATAGAAGCAGGAATGTATTAAACATCAAATATTACATATACAACATATATTTGACTATTTGAGCAAATTAGAAGGAGGAAATTAGCCAAACATTTAATTTTAAAACAAATTTAAACATAATAAAGTTTTAACTTTAATACTATACTTAGGTAAAAAAGAGAATTTAGTAGTGATTACAATAACTTTTACTATTAGGCCTATATATATAGTAAGTCACAAATGCAATATGCTAATTTAGAACTATTGTAACTACTCTGGTGCGCAATGGCATTTAATTATTTTTGATAAAATTAATTCCACAAAGATTTATTGAGTACTACTATTGGTGGATAATTTACTAGTCTTTGGAAGTTATAATAAAGCCTATTGAGATAGCAATAGTTCATAATTTAAGTAAATAATTTGAGTCCAACCATTCCCTGTCCTAGGGTCTATAATAAAGGAAGCTGAAGGAAAAGTTTAGTTGCAATTATTACTTAGAAATATATTTATCCATTACTAAGAACCTAGCAATTATTTAATATTAAACTATTAAATAGCATTTAGAATGCTTCCTTTCATTCAATATACATATAAAATACTCAATTAGTAGCACTAAATATCAAATAACTCGGTTCAGTGGAAATAGGAAAGCTTCTAATAAGATGTAACATTTAATTCTTATATCAGAGAAGGGAAGATTATTATTATAAACAAAGAAAACATAAAAATTATGAAAGCAAGTGAAGTATATAAATATGAGGGCTGTCCTAAAAATATCCAACCATGTAATTTAGCTATTCTCATTATATTGAAAATGGCTGGAGTTTTTCCTGGACAGTCCTCATGCATTCTAATCACTCTACTGGGAATTAGATTTAAATGCAACATAAGAAGTTAGAAAGAGCTGAATAAAATTAATCACAATAAATGTAATAGTGGAAGAAAGACTTAAAGCAACATTTAAGGTAAATGAATGGAAGAAATTGGGGGAAATAAAGGAGGAGACATTTCCAAGATAAATTGTCACAGTTGGGAAGAGACTTGTGTGCCTGGGAACCATACGGTGGGAAAAGAATGAGTGACCAAGAATGTGTGTACTGGGACTAATGGGGAAGAAAGTTAGAAAAATATAGACAAATACACTTGACAATTTAGAAGATGTCTTTCCCACTGAAATTAAATTAGACAGGAGGTAATATAAAGCCCAATTTTTATTATAAACTTTATGCCATGATTTGAAAAAAAATAATAAAAACTCATCAAGAAAAATATTTCAGAAAAAAAAGTTTTACTTTTCCTTTTTATAACTTTTAGGTTGGGTATAGCAGACCAAGTTAAAGAAAATGAAACTTAAGGAATGTATTTTTAATACTCAAATTAAGAATATGTCAAGGTCAAAACAATGATTTCTACAAGAGATTTTAAGACTACGAGAATCAATAAGTGTGGAGCAGTGGGAAGATTATTTTAGACAACAGATAAAAAAACTCTACTGTCTTCCGTGATTACATTAAAAGTAGAGACCATAAGGAGCTCTAGGAAGTAGGAAAAAATAAATTCAAAAGAGAGCAATAACACAAAGTTACTTTGGTTCATATCCATGCATAATGTCTATGAGCAAGTTTTGAAATAAGAGAGCTTCTAAAATGAATCATTATTAGCAGATCTCATAGAATAACAATCATTTGATCATGTTTCTAAATTCAGAAAAGAAAATATTTACATGATTTTAGTTAACAAAATTTTTAAAGACTGTAAAGCATGTAAGCACTTAGGAACAAAAAATTGAAATAGCCAAAAAGGAGAAAAGGAATGTCTACAAAGATAAAGTAAACACTGGATTTCATTATCCAAAAATCTGACTCAAACTGAAGATAGAAAAAAATGGAGGAAAAGTCCTCTGAGAAAAAAAATCCTTTTTCTTTTTCTTTTTCTTTCTTTTTTTTTTTTTTTTTTTGTGGTATCTGTACAATTTTTATGGATCAATTAGTCAACAACTAAATAATAGGTTCATTCATTTATTACTCATCCATTGTTTATGGTCCATTGTTTATGTGTCAATTTAGGTATTGCAAAAACTGATACATCTCTCACATATCATACTGCAAGATACAATAATGCCATTCATCCTTTTGTCCTATTAGTTTCCCCACTGTATTCATAAGACAAGTGTAACAACTATGAACCAGAAAGTTTTGTGTTTGGATGGATCCCTAACAGTTTGAATAATCAAACTCAGAAAGTACTAATTGGCCACTGTAAATTGTAGGCAAACTTATGGAAAATTCTGAATTCTAGTCAGTAAGACATTTTTGACAAAAATTTAGAGTAGGTATTTATGGCAAGTAATTTGATTTTAAGATGACCTAATACCTTTGAAGAATGGAAGACAGAATCGAGGTACAAAAAGATTTTAACAGGCTGAAACTGGTGCTGAATATAAAATGATGGAACTTAATAGGAATACGAGACACATTCTGCCCTTAGTTTCAAAAACCTTGTTGAATAAATTGGCTATAGAGAAATTGCGGCTTGTGGCAATAAACCTTGAGTTGACTTTTTAATTAACGTGAAATAATGTAGCAGCCAAAATAACAAATTAGACCTGAAGTTGTATGGATGACCAGAAATAGAACATCTGGAGTAACTTGTGAGGCAATAGCATTAGATTATTACATGGCCTTCTCCCTGGCTAGAAAATAAGCAATATAAGAGCAGAAATCTACTCACTTAATAGTAAACTCATAATATCTAGAATCTCATTTTTTGAAAGAGAAACACAGAAATACTCCATGAAGAAAACAAAATTTACAACCACCAAAAAACAATAGCATATAGTTTTAAATTGTGGCATATTTACCTCCATGCATAATGCTTTTTAACATAAATAAAATTACAACAAGTATTTTATTTTGTACATTATCTTTTAGCATAAATAACATATTGACTTTTATTCTATTTATCTCCCAAAATATTAACAGCATTTTTAACATTAAAACTACTTAATAAACATGTCCATTGCATAATAAAAAAGTACTACATACTATTCTACTTATATGAATATGCCACAATATTGACATTTAGGAGTCCTATACTAACACATTTCTAATTTTTTCACGAGAACAATTGAGTCATCTTTATTTTTATTTGATGTTATTTACTTTGATTTTATTACCGGAAATTATCAAAGGCAACAGATGGTTTTAATTGTTACACGTATTCTCATGTTCCATTATGACTTCAGAGGGAAAAAATTACACTGATTTACTATCCTAATCACAAACTAGGAAAAGGCCTTTCTTATTTATTTATTTTTTTATTGTTTTTGACAGAGAGAGATACAGAGACAGAGACAGAGACAAGTGATTTCAGTAAGGGCTGTCACAGGAAGGCCAAGACTTGGGAGGCCATGGCTCTTTGCAACTGAAGCTGGCATGCGGTCTCTGACAACTGGATGTCCTCCCTCCTGGTGGGATTCCAGTCCTTTGAAGCAGAAAGTGAGTAATGCATATCCGTGCCTACACAGAATCTTGCCTTTTAATTGTCTCCATTTCTCTTTGTTGAATTCTTTGCCCTTGAGTTAAATCTCAGATTCTCTCCCTTGGCAGTGCTTTATTGTACTCTTTTTGTTGTTGTTGTTTTTGTTGTTAAATTTATTAGGGTTACATTGGCTAGTAATAATCATGTAGGTTCCATCAGCATATATTTAGGGCAGGGTCCTTTGGATCCTTACCATCTCCCTAGCTCCATTATACTCTGGGACTTCAGGAAGTTTCAACTTCATTCTTTTTATTTTTTCCTGTTAAAGATTTATTTTTATTGTTTTTTGACAGAGAGAGAGACAGAGAGAAGGGGGAGGGCCCAGAGCAGTCTCCATAGTTGACAGCATTCGTTTTCCATAGTTTCACTCCACAGGTGAGCACAAGGCTGTGTAGGGCAGAAACTGGGCTGGAGGCCTCCCGCATAGACCCTGGCAAGAAATGAACTGGGGGCACACCCAGCTCAGCATACGGGTCCGCATGGCCCAGGGCAGGGATTCAATCCTAGGGCTCCGGGGCTGCAAAGCAAGCGCTTAAACCACTGAGCCATCCCAGCTTTCCCATTCTGTTGTTGATATGGCTATTTTTTTTTTTTTTTTTTTTTTTATCTTTTCACATTTATAGAGAGAAATTATCTTTTTGTCTTCAGTGCATAGTCATTTCTATTTTACTTTTTGACAGATAGAGAGAGAGACAGAGACAGAGACAGTTAGAGAACCAAACTGTGGGAACTCCCCAGTTCAGCACGTGGGTCCTGCCTGGGCCGGAGCCGGGATTCGATCTTCGGTCCTCATGGCCTCAAAGCGAGCGCTCAACCCGCTGAGCCGTCCCGGCTTTCCCCTGATATGGCTATTTTGCAACAAATTGTAGAATCTTTCCACAGAGCTCTGTTGTTTCATGTGGTTATTACCATTTGTAGCAAGAAAATTTCAAATATGTGTGCACTCTTATGAGTTAGGGCCAGATTAGAAGATGGCCAGAATATTCAATATATCATTAATTTATAAATTTATTATACAACACTACATAGTTATCTCATAGTTTCTCCCACATTAAAACATTGAAAGAGAAATTATCTGTCTTATATAGCATGCAGAGATCAACTACCCTAAGGTGATTTACTGAGAATTTTTTTGGGGGTCTGGTTATTAATAAAGTTGTAATTAATATTTAATATATATTAATAATATACAAAGTGATTCACAAATGTTATAGTGTCAAGTTTTCAAAAAGGAATTCATAGTGGTAACAATAATTAAAATAACATGCATTGACATTTAATATGAATCAGACACAGTGTGCAGTACTTTACCTAGAATATCTCATTTACTATTCCTGGCCACAGTTTGAATTAGGCACTATTAATATTCTATTTTATATATAAAAGGATTGTAACTTAAAGAGGAGCACCTTTCATTTACCAAGCAATAGGTGTGAGATTTAGAGCCACAGCTTTGAACAACTATACTCTTTTGTCTGGGGAAATATAGTTCTCACTTTCCAGTCAATAAACCTACATTTTTGAGGGAAGTGTCTTCTACCATTTGGCTAAATGCAATGACTACAAGTCTCAGTTAATAGTGGAACAAAAAGTAGAGTTTATTAAAAGAATTTACATGATTATTAAAAAGGAATTGATATTTACAAATAAATGCTAATTTTAGCTCCCTTAATGTGAAGTGTTATTAAAAATTAAATATACTGAGAAATAATTTAATGTGTAAAATATATATGATATATACCTATTAGAAAATACAATGTCCACATTTATGTACAAAAATTTTTCTACTGAAAGCAGCTTAATATAATAATGGGTGTATGATTCAAATCTTCCCAATTGCCAAAATTGATCTCTAGAAAACAAAATAATATAAAGAATATGAAATACAATGAAGAAAATAATGTTATTCTTTATTTTGGTGTGTGGGGGGGGGGGGGCAAATGCTGAAAAGAAAGAATGAGCTTACCATATTTTGTAAGTGATTCACCTGTTCCACCACTCCTTGGTTTCCAACCTCAGGAGTAGCTCAGGTGAAATTAAAAACTTGTTCCTGTTTGTGGTGGGCAAGAAAAGAAGGGAGAAAATGGCAGACCACTCCAGATTGGTAGGCAGAAGGTTTAATAAACAAGGGAACTTTCAGAGACAACTTGTTTTGGTGTCTATGCAGATCTCTGCACCTGCCCACCAAAATCTTAAGAGTATACACAGAGAACTTAATGAAGTTCAGTCATGTATACCATCCATGTGGTTTCAACAACACATTACTATCTAAAGGCTTTGTCCTTGAAATAGCAGCTAATATGAGGGTAGTGAGCAGAAGGCACATTGCAAGACCAGGAACCTGATTGCCCGGGGCCCAGATTGTACATCGTTGGCTGTCACATCCTCTCCATGACCTCTGGCATCTCCACTATATATAGTTTTGCAAAAAAGAAAGGGCTGGCCTTTACATGACCCTTAGAGAGTATATGTCAGGCTCAACAACTTAGAAAAACACACATTTATTATCTCACAGTTCTATAGATCATAAATTCAGACATGATCTGGCTGGGTTTTCTGAGGGTCTAAGGTTGAAATCAAGGGTCTAAGGCTGACTGAGTTTTTGACTTGGGAACCAGAGGAAAAATCTGCTTCCTATCTAAATCTGCATTTAGATAGTGGGCAGGATCCAGTTCTTTGTTCCTGTAGAATTTAGGTTCTTATTCCTTGATGACTGTCAGCCAGGGGCTACTCTCAGTTCCCTGAGTTTGCTTGCATTCTTTGCTGCTTGGTCCTCTCCATCTTCAAAGCCAACTATGGAGAATCTTCCTCATGTTCAGTCCTCTCACATTTTAAAGGAATATCTCTCACCAAGAGGAACTCCATTCCTTTTTAAGGGTTCACCTGATTAGATCAGGCTCACCAAGGTCAATCTCCGCTTCTTAAGGTAAACTTATTGACAATCTTAATTACTTCAGTAAAATACCTTTTAGGATACAATGTAACAATCATTGGAGTGGTAGCTCATCACATTCACAGCTTCCACAAACACTTAAGAAGTGCTTATTCCTGGGTGAAGGACACTGAATTAGGATTAGTACAGGAATTAGTACCTACCAACCTCGCCTCCAGAGATTCTTCCTAAATCCTTGGAGGCTGACTGAGGTATTCCAAGAAAGAGAAAGTTGTTCTTTTCATAGTAGGGCATAAAAGCTGCAACAACCTGGCTTTGATACTAAAGATGATGTCTCAGCCACACCCATACTATACTGGTTACTTAACAACTTCACTCACATTTCAGGTCCCTAAAATTTTTTTGAAGATTATCTCCCTTGCTTTGGCATGGATACATCTTACAAAGGCACCCCAAGTACTTACCATTTCTGTTTACCAGGTTCAACTAGCATGACACCATTATAAAGCATGTTGTCCTAAGAAATGTCAATGTTCACATCCCTGGGAACTGAACTGTGAGTGACAGCAGGAGCATATGTACAGATCTGAGATAAATGCGGACCCTTGCCCATCTCCCATAAAACAGAAAAACTTTCGAACGATTCTCTCGAAACAAATTTAGAAGCTATTTGTTATGCTACTGGCTACACACTAAATTGTCCAAGTCCACTGGAGTTCTCAGACAATTCTACTCATTGTACTCTAGTTACAACCCATTGATTCAGGGGCTCATCATATATATCTGGCATAAAAATAAAAAGAGCAGTTATTTGTTAGTTTACCTGGGTCTGAAATCGCATTTGCTCTTTAGAGTGTATTCTGTCTATATCTAGTTGTTTGTGATTGGTTATTTCCCCTCAGGAGTGAAACGATTGGTAACATTACTAATTTCTTCCCACAGAGTCTCAGCAATTTCTTCATCTAGGTCTAAATAAATGTGTATTTATCTGCTGAAGTTGAAGTAGAAAAAAAAGAAGCAGTTCATTGCTACTTCCCATTTCTATATTCTCTTCTCCCTGGAAGTCTGAGCTTCCTGTTGAAAGCTATGATTATTGTGTAGATACATCTTTCCCATCAGCATTCCAGCCTGCACCAAACTCTGCTTTGATCCATCCATGACTAAAGAGCCATCAGCTGGTGTTAATGAGCAAGCCCAACTCTACTAGCTTCATTTGGCTGTCGCTGAAGAAATAGCAGTGCCATGAAGTAAGCCAAAATTCAGTTTCTTAGTGTTTCGGTGTCTAGTTGGCTTGGAAATGTCAGTGGTTCCCTCTCTTTTCATCAAATGACTGTTTAGCTAGGCATGGTTGCCCTCCAGGCTTTGTTCTTTTGTCTGAGCAGACTTAGAAATGCCTGAGGGCAGGGTGGCTATTGGAATAGGGGGGATTCTTTCTCAAAGTAATTTTGAGATAAGCATTCCTTCACTGTGTGTTTGAGAACTCAGAGGCTGTTTGTGGGGGTGAGAACAATGTATCCCTAAAGAAATTTCCCCCTCCTCCTTTATCTTTCAGAATTCCTTCCCCTAGAATTGTTTTAGGGGAAGCCGGGATGGCTCAGTGGGTTAAGCGCTCACTTTGCAACGCCAGGGACCCAGGATCGAATCCTGGCCCTTGCCCTTATGGACCCATGTGCTGAACTGGTGTGCCCCCAGTTCAGTTCTCTCTCTGTATCTCTCTCTCTCTCTGTCAAAAACAATTAAAAAAAAATACTAAAAAAAAAAGAATTGTTTTAACATTCTTGTCATTATCCCAGTTTGTCCAGTCCTGACAATTTCCTCCCTGTCAGTTCCTTCATATCCAGTCTGGTGTTTGTATCAGCCACAGAACTTCTTAGCTGCTGGCAAACTTCCTGGGAGTTTGGCTGAGAGCTAATAAACATTAATCTCTTAGACATCCTTGCAATTCTGGAGGGGAACTTTTCTAGCACAGCAGGCTGTCTGTCCCCAAATGGAATCAGAGTCTAAGGAAGTATTTTTTGCTCTCTGAGTTTAGCAGCTCTCCTTTGCCTGTTTGATGGGTCAGCTTTATTTGGAATGGAGGCACCTATGTTAAATGCTGTCTGCCAGTATTCACAAATTGAAGTCAACATTTAAATTTCTAGCAATTCAGACTGAATAAACAATGAATCTAGTTGAGTCTCACACCTATAGAAGAAAAAATAATTCCAGTAATCCCTCCAGGTATTGCCACATGTCTATTTGTCCTGAAATATTCTCAAAAGTTCCTGGTGTCCTTTGCAATATTGGGATGCTTTTGCACCCCAACTATAGGATGGTGAGCTCTTTTCTTTTTACTCCCCGTTCTTAACCTAATGCTCACTCATAAAGTAATAAAGACTCAGGAGAGGGAGCAAGCGAACTGAATTACAGGCAGTTTTGTGTCCTCGTAAACCGGTTACTGATTACTAGCAGTTTTCAGTTCTAGGCTCTCTTTTCAAGTTGAAACACATCTCACAAAGATTCCTGAGTGATCTGCCTTCTCCTGGATACTGCATTCATTCACAGCAGGTCATAGTTTGCAGGCAAACAATAAAATAACTAGACAACTGGCCCTCCATATGGCCCAGGGTCTTAACCCTCTGTAGTTCTGGTGACCCTCAGTCAGGAATACAACTCTTAACATCCCTGTGACCTGTCTTTATGCCCAATGGGTATATCTCTCACGTCCAAGGTGGATCACCTGACCATGATCTCTGCCCCTCCAGGTAATCTAATGTCATTCAACCAAAAAGATGTGTGTCCAGCCTCAGGGTGGTCTAGATAAACCCACCTGCTGTATTCCAAAGGCCATTTCTGGTGCTGGGAGAATATGTCCTTTGTGAGAATGTAACAATTTTAATATTTATCATTGATTATTCAGATTTTTTTACAAGGTTTGAATTTGAACAGTTATGGCCCCATACTACCACATGTATCAAGAACTTAATGCACAATAATTATTTATATTTCTATACACTAGTAACAAACAGTGGAAAATTACTGTTCAGTAGTTGTTGTTGTTGCTATTGTTGTTGCTGTTGTTATTGTTGTTTTGAAAAAGCATTAATCAATTGTAAAAAATACACCACTCTGATAGGGAATGTTGATAATAGGGGAGGCTATGTAGGTATGAATTCAGGAGGTGTATGGGGAATCTCTGTACCTTTCCTTTAATTTTGATGTGAACCTAACTTCCCTTTAAAAAGACTTTCAGGAGAAGCCGGGATGGCTCAGTGGGTTCAGCGCTCACTTTGCAGCGCCGGGGACCAAGGATCGAATCCTGGCCCCGGTCCGTGCGGAACCATATGCTGAACTGGGGAGCTCCCCCAGTTCAGTTCTCTCTCTGTCTCTGTATCTCTCTCTCTTTGTCAAAAATTAATAAAATAAAAAATAAATTAAAAAAATTTAAAAAGACTTTCAAAAAATGATTTCAGGTGTGTAAGTCTGGTTCAACATTCAAAATAAAAATTGATGTACTCTATCACGTTAATAGGCTAAAGAAGAAACAACATATGATCACAGAATTGGCACAGAAAGAAAAAACTGCATAATTGCTAATGTCTATTTAAAATTTAAAAAAATCAAAACTCTCAGAAAAACAGCAATATAAAATTTCCTCAATTTGATAAAGAATATCTACCAAAAAGCCTTCAAGTAGCATCATACTTAATAGTGAAAAAGTAGATACCTACCTTCAAAATCAGGGGTAAAATATTATAGAAATTTTAATCAAGAATCAAGGCAAGGATGTCTTCTCTTACTCCTCCAGTTCAACATAATACTGGAAGTCCTTGCCAGTGAAATAAGAAAGTAAAAGAAAACATTGTTTTTAAGTATACAGATTAGAAATAAAGAAATAAAACAATCTCTATATGTAGATGCAAGATTATCGATGCAGACAATCCTAAATAATGAACTAAAAAAAATTATTTATAACAAGTAAGTATAGAAAATTCGCTGCACAAACTGTTAACATACAAAAGAGTTGAATCAGTACTGCCTGGGGAATTCATTTAGGTGGTGAAACTATCCTATATGGTATTACAATGGTGAACACAAGACAGTTTATCACTTGTCAAAGCTGGAGAAATTTATAGCACAGAGTAAAACTTATGATATGCAAATTTTTGCAAAAGGCTATAAATATATTACTTCTGAAGTAACCTCATTGAAGGGGCCAGGAGAGTAAGATGCTGACCTAAGTACCGGTACTTTTGGAAATGATTGAAATCTGAGACAAAAAACAAAAGGGACTTCATATAAAACTTGTACTTCGTTGATAAAGTTGTTTCCCATGGATATACAGGTTAACAATTCTGAAACAACTATAGCTGTCTACTAGAATTGAACAATTAAATAAATGGATTATGGATGATGAGAAACAGGTTTCTTACTCTATAGAGAATAGAGGGGGAAGCCAGGATGGCTCAGTGGGTTAAGCAATCACTTTGTAGCCCTGGGGACCGAGGATCAAATCCCGGTCCTAGCCCAAGTGGACCCATATGCTGAACTTGGGAGTGCCCCCAGTTCAGTTCTCACTGGAGTGAGACCCCGGCCCAGTTCCTGCCCTGTGCAGCCCTGCGCCCACCTGTGGTATGAAACTATGTGGAAAAACCAATGATGTGCAACTATGGAGACTGCTCTGGGCCCTCCCCCCGTTCTCTCTGTCTCTGTCACTGTATCTCTCTCTGTCAAAAACAATAAAAATAAATCATATATATATATATATATATATGAATAGAAAGTTACAGATGAACAAGGGAGAATGATTGGATAATATGAGTACATATGGTAATAGACTGGAGGTGGAAACATCTGTGTGAACTCATATTTACCTTTATAGAAATCCACTATGCTTCACATAGAAATATATATGGCTATGTACATGGTGTATATGGTTTAGTATATGCATATATTGTTTTTTGCAGCTTTAGCTAAAATGATCTAGAAGTAATGATAGTAATGATAGGTAGTAATGAGCTTACCTAGTATTCAGATCTTGGTTTCTAGTGCTGTTTTCCCAGGAAAGAGACTAGTGCTCTCTGAAAAAATGATTGATTATGGATAGAAAAATACAATATGAGCCTGGAGTACCATGTAGTGTCAGAATATAAGAAATATTTCCCAAAAAAAACAAACAAAAAAACTTCACTCACAATAATGAAGGTATTTCAAAAGGACACAAGGGCCAATTGAAAAAGGCTCAATGGCCAAAGCTATGTGAATTTGAATAACATAATTAATAAGTATTAATAGCTTTCAAGCATGACCCAAATTACAAAATATCCACTATCCATACTGATAAAAAGGAATTGATGAAATAAACGTGAGAGTGTAAATACATTCCTTGTTTAAAAGAATTACAAATAATTTATCTATGACTCTGCCCTTAAGGAGGTAGAGTATTACCGCTCCTGAATTATAAATCATGGCTATAAACGGGACTATCTCACAACAGTATGGAAGAAGAGGGGGAAAAAAGAGTAACTTTACAGTAGAGAATGTTAGACAAACATTACCCGAAGCTAGGTGAGAAAGGTTAGCATCAATAGTCATGAGACCTATTGATAATATATACCCTTGAAATAACATGATGACAATGGCACTTTATATCTGTGATATTCTTCCAAAAACCATATTCCCCTCAATCTAATCATGAAAAAACTATTAGGCAAATCTCAACTGAGTGACATTCTACAAGGTACATGACCAGTGTATGTCAAAACTCTCAAGTTCATCAAAAACAGTCTAAGAAATTTTAACAACCAAGAGAAACCTAAGAATTCATTACTACTAAATGTAATATGGTATCAAGGATGGGATCCTGAGCAGAAAAATAACACTGGCTGAAAAATGAAAAAAAAAAAAAATTAAAGTGTTTATACTTTTAAAAGTATTTATTAATAATAATATAAACTAATATATCAGTATTAGTTCATTATTCATGACAAATGTACTATAGTAATGAAATATGATACTATGAAAACTGAGTGAGGAGTATATGTGAATTCTTTGCAGTAATTTTATAAATCTAAAACTGTTTTAAATTTTTTAAATTAAAGATTATTAAAAATAAAATAATTTACTTTATCATGAAAAACAAGGGAAACTTATAAATAAATTTAACATATTATTTGGGAGATTTATATCCTGAAAACTACAATTACTGAAGAAAATTAAAGAAAGCCATAATGAATTGAGAAAAATACAATATTCATGGAGTAGACGAGTCAGTATTTTTAGGATGTCAGGTCTCCCGAAACTAATGTATGGGTTTAATGTAATCCTATTTTGCTATAACAATTTTTTAGTTATATACACATTGAGTCTTAAAGTTATATGGAAAAACAAAGGACATAGAAAAGCTAAATTTTTTTAAAAAATAATAAAGTTGGAGTATATACACTAACTGATTTTAAGGCTTACTCTAAAAGCAGTTTGTAATAAAGAAAATATACATATATAGATAAATAGAACAAAATAGAGGGTGCAAAATAAATAAACCATAGACAGTCTATCAAGTCTTAATAAAACAGTCAAGATAATTAAGTAGGAAAAGAATGACACTCTCAATAAATCATGCTACAAGACACAAATCTCCATGCAGAATGAATCTTGTTTCTTTCCTCACACTATATATATAATTAACACAAAATAGATCATAGACATAAATTTATGAGCTAAATCTGTAAAACTTTAGAAATAAATAAGATAAAATGTATTTTGGATAGATTACGTTGTTTTTGCTGTAACCTCAAGTTCACTAACATTTTCTTGTGAAATACCTAATCATTTATTAATGTCATACAGTGTACTTTTCTTCTGAGCTGTAGTTTTTTTTCTCTGAAACTTTAATTTGTGCTTTTTATTTTGTTCATATCTGTCTTCATCAGGTTCATGTTGTCTTCAACCATAAATCCTTAAATATTAATATATGAAATACATTTATGACAGTCATTTTATTTCTTGCAAAAGTCGTTTAATATCTGTGCTAATTCCATCATCTTTGTCATTTCTGGATCTGTAACTAGTGATTGGTTTACTCCTCATAATGGGTCATATTTTTAACTGGATGCTAGTCATTGTGTTTGTGTGGTGTTTTTTGTGTGTTTTTTTTTGTTTGTGTGTTGGTTTTGTTTTTTATGTTGAAGGCTGGTTTTGTTTTACTTTGTTTTTCTTTAACTATTTTTGGATTGGTTATGGGGTTCATTTAAGTAACTGGAAACAACTTTCTATTTCCCAGCTTGATATCTGTAACAAATTCGGCCCCATTTTTGAGTCTATTATTTTGATACTCTGTGCTGAGGAGATATTTCCAGTTTGGTTACGTAAACCACAGTTGATTCTCTGGACTTTCTAGTGATATTACTGCCTATTGTCTTTCTTGTGTTTCATTTTCTAGCCTTGGGTAGTTTTCTTATGTGTAGCGTTGAACAGAATGTAGGTGAAGACTCAAGAGAAATATGCTGTAGATATCCAGTGGTCACACTTTGTGTAGGTCACTTCTCTCCAGCACTCTGCCCTGTGAACTGTGGATGCCTTGGCTACCTCCAATTCTAAATCTTATGTCATCAATTTACAAAGGTCACCAGGCTCTGTTTGGGTTCCTGTGTTTATTTTAGTTTGTTCTTTTAATAATCACTATCTTATACTACATTTGATTCATCTGAAATCTATGAGTTTTATATTTTATCTGAATTATTAGTGACTTAAGGCAAATGGACAAATGTGTCATTCTATCATATCTGTAAGTGAAACAAATTTGAAGAGCTTTAAAAAATTTACTATCTGTAAATTAACATCACCTCAATCAAGATATAAACTAATATAATAAATAACAAAAAATTTAAAGTGGGTATCTCTTCATTTTGAAATTATGGCTAATTATTTTTCATTTCATTGGCACATTGCAATTTTATTAAATGATTATTAATTTTATATTATGAGAAAAATATCTTAATGTAATTATAAAGCAAAAATACTATGTTTCATAATTTGTTTTCTGTCTTAATAAAATATACATTTTATATTTTCTATACTGTTTTGTCAATAAAGCCTATTTAAACATTAAAAAATACCAAAACAATCATTTGAGTTCTTCAGTTGTGTAGATGTTTTACAGACAAATAATAGATTTTTGTCAGATTAAAATTCTATATTAGTTTTTAATACTCTATTAATTTTATTTTATTGTTTTTTTAACAGAGAGACAGACAGACAGACAGACAGACAGAGACAGAGAGAAGGGGGAGGGCCCAGAGCAGTCTCCATAGTTGACAGCATCAGTTTTCCATATGTAGTTTCACTCCAACAGGTGGACAAGTGGCTGCACAGAGCAGGAAATGGGCCAGGAGCCTCTCGCATAGGCCCGGGCAAGAACTGAACTGGGGGCACACCCAGTTTAGCATATGGGTCCGCCTGGGCTGGAGCCGTGATTTGATCCCTGGTCTCCGGGACTGCAAAGTGAACACTTAACCAGCTGAGCCAACCCAGCTCCCCGCTAGTCTATTAAAATTTAATGTGATTTCTGATTGTCTAATTTTTATTGTTTAAATAATGAAAACATTTTTTTTTTTACTTTTTTACAGGCATGTTTTTGTTCTTGTTATGAAAAATTAAAGGAAAAATCTACTGAAATGGGTAGACTTCCTTTGATAGCATCATTTTTAATTGAAGAAATAAGAGGAATAATGTGCAAAATTGTATTTAAGAGACTCCAGCAATAGCAAGAACAAAGAAAGCCATATAATTATACAATTGTGGTACTTTTTGTACTATCCTAACAATTACACTAATAGTTTAATGTTTGGAATCTAAATGTTTGGGAGAACTTCTCAAACAGATAAGAAAGACCTTAGTTATGAACTACACTTCTCAACAACAGTACTGGTTTCAGATTTACTTTGAAAAATAATGTATGTCTTTATTACATTAAGATTCAGGTCCCTCGAGTGTCTTAACTTCATTTGTAATGTAACAATTTGAATTGAAATTCAATCAGTCACTTGGCTGATGTTTAAACTTAAAATTTGAAAATCCTGCTACCAAATAGAAATGTCCATTGATTATATATGTAATATATATGTAGATCTAGAGATCGCTCTCTCTCTCTATATATATATCATGCACACACAAACACACATAGATACATTATTGATCAAACTAAGACCTTTTATTTTTAATAGGACCTTGAAAATTTCATCTGGCAGGTGGGAGTTCTTGCTGCATATTCAAAATACATCTACAAATCTGGAACAGTTGTGACATAATAAGATGCCCTATCCTGAATCTTACTTTATAGTTCAGGCACAATAGTGAAATAAAATTATATTGATTATCACACTTCTCCAAGTGAATATACATTTCAAAACATAACAATAGTTTTAAAAATGTAGACATATTTTAAATATTTAGCACAGAAGTTTAAAGCACTACTAGGTCTCAAGCTGTAGAATTTGTTTTCTAGTGCTTATTGTGTTTGAAATTGGCTCAGACATCTACTTAATAGTTACAAATTTCCAGTTAACTGTGAACTTACTTATTTAAAGTTAAAATGAAGATAAATATGCTTTATATATTACAATATTACTTACATAAGGTAAACTTCCCAAAAATACAATTTGGAAACATTTTTATTCAACCAGCACTAAAAGGTAATAAAAAATTTCCTACATCGTTGAAAAATATATTTGTATAAACTCCTAAGTGTCTCACAGCCTGATCCAAAGAATGATAAAAGAAAAGCATGTTCAGAGTTACTTCTTGTTTTTGTAATAAGGTGTTACGAGCTATTTTTTCCCTGCTTCCCAAATAGGTTTTTTAAAACAATATTATTTGGTTCCTATCACAGAGTTAATATCAATATCACATTAATACCCATGTCATAACACAATCAGACATTTCTGAATCTCTCATATGCTGGCAATACACTTGTGTTGCTGGAATGCTATGAAATACTAGAATTATTGGTAGTGCATGTGAAATTTTAATACTATCTATTAATTAAGTTGTTTTTGTTCACTGCTCAAGCACGTTTAATTAATTAAATAAGCCTGTTTGTCAGCCGTTATGTATTCTCTTTTATAATCAAGAAGCATAGTTCTTTTAATATTTTAGAGCACATATAATTATTTTTGGCAAGGGCTTATTTTTAAGCTGTACTTCATACATTTACTAGTGGCTTTACGCTGACATACAGTAGATAGCATTCTGAACTCAATTTAACATTAAATTTAATGGTAATAGTTGGTTCTCTTGGTTAGGACAAAATAAATTTTACATATGCATCAAATTTGACCAAATAATGTTTATTTTCTAGCACTGTGTTAATGCATTGGTTAAGAGCTTAGAATTAACAGAACTTAGGTTTAAATACAGGTAATACCCATGTGTGAACATAATATATCTTGATTTCTCATCAAATGTAGATTTTAAAAGAAACTTAACTCTATATTTCTAAGAAAAATAAGATAAAGTAAAATATAGTTAAAATAACCATAACAGTAAACACATATAATTGGCATTATATTAAAAATATGTCCTAGAAATTAAACATAATGATCTTATATAAAGTATAAAATAAAAATCTTTATAATCTCTAAAAATACAGAGTCTGGCAGAAGTAACACTTTTTAAAATATATTGTTATATTTCAGAATTAGATGCTTATAATTTGGTAGAGATTACCAGCTCAAAAAAAAAATAGTGGGGAGCATTATTTCTGCTGGACCCTGTATAATCTGTGGCATAGTGGTATATGTTCCCAATATTAACAAGTTCTAAAAAAATCTCTGTACATTTTGTCAACTGGAGAAATAGTGGGGCTTGATATAAGCCAAATTTACAGAAGAAGATTAAAAAACAACAAAAATATTAAAATTAGATTTTTTCATTCTAGCTCCACAGAAGATTGAGTGAATACACTCTGCTATGTCTTCTGAATACTACTATGAACTGGTCAGAATCATGGAACACTTATTTAAACACTCTAAAGTTGAAACATATTTTAGGCTATTAATCCAGCAGAAAAATAGACTAAGAAAATAGAGACAATTCACAAAAATAAAAATGCAAATGCTCATATAATATAGGAAATGATGTATAGTATAACTGGTATTATGAAAATAAATATTACAGTAAAATGCAATATTGAATTTTCATTATTTGATTAGTCTTTGCTTTAAAGTTTGGTGGTACCAAGTGAAGTCAAGAGTGCGAAGAATTACGAACCGAACTTTACTGTTGGTAAGATAGATATTACTAGAGGTCTGACAATTTAAGTTTGTGAACTCATCCTAGAAAGTGCTACATACCTCATTGTTAAATACCACTACAGTCATCTTATCCTTGGGAAGCTATGCGCCAATGCCAGTGCCTAGTCCACTCTTCAAAGAAATTTTGGAACTCTTTTTTTCTGGAATGGGCATCAGAGCCATCATCGTATTACTTTTGATGTCCTGAATGTCATAAAAATGTCTTCCTTTCAATATTTCTCTTATCTTCAAGTGAAGGAAAAAGTCATTGGGGGTTAGATAAGGTGAGTAGGGAGGGTGTTCAATAGTGTTCTTTGTTTACTATCTAAAGACTCCCTCACAGACAGTGTTGTGTGAGCTGGTGCATTGTCATGATGCAAGAACCATGAGTTGTCAGAAAGAAGTTCAGGTCATTTTCAACTCATTTGTTCCCACAGCCTTTTCAGCACTTCCAAATACTCAGTTTGACTGATGGTCCAGTTGGTACACATTCATAATGAACAACTCCTCTATCAAAAATGGTTAACAACACCATTTTGACTCTTGATTGGGACAAATGTAATTTTTTTAGTGGTGGAGAATTGGCTGAATTCTGTTGTGCACTTTGATACACTTTGTTTCAGGGTCATATTGGTACATCCATATTCCATCCTCAGTGATAACAAGGAATGTTAAATTTAAGATGAATTTAAGACATCTTAGTAGAGATATTGACCCCAAAGTAAAATGTGCACATCTGGAGTTCAAATGAGTCATGCAGTCATTAAGACAGGTCTTATTAAATGGCTTATAAAGCTGTTTAATAAGTAAGTACAGAAAGGGAAAATAAGGGTCTGAGGCCTAATCTCTGGAAATTCGACAGTTAGAGATATAAAAGAGTTAAAATTGGGTAGGGGGTGGGGGTGGGGGGATTGGGAAAATTCATGACAAGGGAATCAATGTGCTAGGGAATCTCTGAGTGCATTTGATTGTATAGTTTGGATTATTTATAGATGAATGTGATTCCTATTCATTCATTCATTCATACACAAATTAATATATCTGCCCACTACACATGGGTTTTCTTATCTTTAATGGTCTTTACATAAATTGTTTTTTGGCTTTGCCTAAGCCTTGCCTCAATATCATTTTGAATACACAGATTTAAAGTTGTGACCATAACTTTCAGTCATTTTTGTGTTCTATATATGAATATAACTTTTTCTCTTTTTTGTCCTAATGAGTCTGTAAAAGGTATGGACCAAAGAAAAATATGTAAATAACCCAGTGTTCTCCTTGTTTGTTTCAACTGGACATTTTAATCTGAATACATTGAATAATTTCTATTTGTATTCACAATTTGGGGTAATAGATTGAATATTATTGATTAACATTAAAACATTTAAGCAAGATTTTTTTTTATTCTACTCTTTATTAAAGTACCATGCAAAATGTAATCCTGGGTTAGAGTTATTATATAATGACTAAGAGAAATTTATGAGTAAAATTTACTATTTTAATGTTATTGTCTGCTTTAAAAAAAAACAACTGAACACAGTGTGGGAAGAAAGTAATTTAAAAACAAATCCAATAACTTCTATATTCCTTTAGCAAGAGAAAGCTTAAATTGGCATTAGTGAGTGGTTGCTAACACTATTAAAAATATTTTTGAAGTAAAATCAATATGCAAACAATTACACAAAAAATACATAATGTTATGAGTTTTGATAAATATATAGATTTGAGAAACCTTCAACAAATCAAGATAATGAATCTTTCCTCCATCCTAAACCTAGGTACTAGGTCCTTTGTAGTTGCACTTTGAAACTGATTTTCCCCCTTAACACCATCCATAGACAACTATTGATAAACATTCTGTTATTACAGACTGGACTACAAATTTTATAAATGTAAATGTGCTTCAAATTTTTATTGCCTAGTTGCTTTCACTAAACACAAAAATCTTGAAAATCATTTATGTTTTGTTTCATTCATGTAGTTGCATGTACTAATAGTTGCTTCCTCTTTGTTGCTGAGTAATATTAGTATTGTATGGATATGCTATGTTATCCATTCACCTCTACGGACATCTGGGTTGTTTGCAATTTTGAACATTAAAAATAAAACTGTATGAACATTTATGTACAAGCCATTGTATGGAATTAGCTTTCATTTATTTTGGGTTGTTAGCTAGCAGTGGAAAGTTAGGTCATATATAGGTGAATATTGAACTGTTTAAGAAACTGCCAAACTATTTTCCAAAGTAACTGTGCTATTTTACATATCTAGAAACAATGTATAAGATTAATAATTGCTCTTCATCCTCACCAGTGCTTAATGGTCAGTTTCTGCTCAGTTTGTTTGTTGATGTTTTTTTCTATATATCATTATGATTATGAGGTTATAGTTTTATCCACTGTAATATGTGTACAGTAAATATGTGGTGGTTTTAATTTTATTTTCTCAATAACTGGTGATACTGACCTTCTCCTCTGCTTATTGGTGATTTTTATGTCTTCTGTTATAAAGTACATGTTAATTTCTGTCCCCTTTTTATTGAACTATTTGCCTTACTATTGACATGTTAAAACTATCGATTCTGATTTCAAATCCATTGTTTAATGTAGGTTTTTCAAATAAATTTTCCTACTCCACGGCTGTTGTTTTAAGTTTTTAAATGATATCTTTTGAACAGAAAACCTTTAATAATATTGTAATAAACTTTAATACCTATATTGATTTTTAATAACAGTTCATGTGTTTTAAATTATATTTAAGAAAGCTTTACCTATTCCATTGTAGAAAAAAAATGGTTTCATACTTTTGTTCTAAAAGTTTTTAAATTTCAGGTTTTACATGTAAGCCTAAGATCTGTTTTGAGTTTTGTTGTTGTTGTTGTTTATATTGTGACAAATGAGTCCACATTCAAATTGAAGACTTTCCACATTTGAATATCTTGGTACCTTGTCAAAATTGACATTATAAAGTATGAGTGTATTTCTGGACTCTTCAGTGTTGCACTCATGTATAATGTCTACCTTTTCACCAATACCAAAATGTCTTGATTACTGTAGATGTAGAGAGGTTTTACTACCATAGTAGAACTAAAACCTTGAAGGAAATTTCACAGTTCAAGATTATGTTCACACCAAATTTACATGTATTACCCATAATTTCTTAAAATGTAATTAAATTAGATTGTATGTGTATAGTTATGGATGGTGGAGGGAAGTAGTGTGAATCTTCTAATGATCTAATCCTAGAATTTTCTATAATTCTAACTTTTTGACTATCCATATGCTTTATATTGAGATTCAGATATAACACATCTTTTTCACCAGTCTTATCCACTCTTTCTTCTGGTTTCTCCACCATCTGAGAGCCTCAGCAATTTTTTTCTATACCATACTTATGAGATTCACTAGCAAGCATTTCCTGGATATTATTTTGTGTCATCTCAGAGCTGAAATCCACCTATTTCCTAGGACATGACCTATTTAGATCCTCCTTCTTGAATTCAGGTCAGAAAGGGAGTCTACTATGCTCCATTCCAACTCTTCTGAGTCAGTATCATTGTGTATTATTAGTACCATGATTATTTACATTAAGTTTATATACATTCTGATGGAGAATCAGTAATCTAGGTCAATTCTCTTGATGAGAGAGTCAGAGCCCACTCATTTTCTTCATTCATTTATTTAGTGTGTACGGTATTTGTTGAAATCACTACTATTGTCAAACACTATGCTTAATACTAAAAATACAAATAAGGGTACAACCAGATGGGGAGCAACAGTTTTGTGATAAGAATTTAATACTTAAGATATTTTTGGAAATATTTAAGTGACAATGTAAAAAAAGGAATAAGACATATATGCAGTTGTGCAAAAGCTGCTTAGGCAGAAAGTAATATTTCCTAATGGATCAATAGAGAATATGTAAATAATAGGGATTTAGGATTATGTCAGTATCTGGTATAAGAAAGACGCAAAATAAAAGATCCAATAACCAAAATCAGGATTGTGAGAGAAGTAAACATGAAAAAAGAAAGGTGCTTGAAATGTAATATTCAAAATCAATAAACAGAGCCCAAAAGGTGTTAAAGGCAAGGTATCCAACATGGAGAAGGATACACTTAAGTCAATGTCTGTTCTTAATCCACTTTGCTGGCTAATAGCTGAAAACATTGTTCAATGTTTGATGCAGGATTTTTTAGATTTTAAAATATAGACCCGACAAACTAATTTTATTTAAATAATCATTTCCTTAAATTTCTCCATTTCTCTATATTCAAAAAACTAAAATGTTAATGTCTACTTACCATGGAGCTCAATTAACATTAGAAAGAATGTGAGAAAAATATTTTTCCGTGTACTATGTGTGTCACATATTAAAAAAAAAAATGGGTTACTGTTTGCCCTCCCCATAAAAATGTAATAGAGTACTACTTCTTTAAATTTATTTTTTCCTATATTTTTACAGTGCATTTCTCAATGAAATTAATCTAGTTCACCATATTGCCTTTATACCAATCAGTTCTCTACAAATGTATTTTCTAAAGAATCAAAAAGTGACATTTTTGTCATTTTTCTGAAGGTGTATCTCAAATATACAGTACATTTCATTTGTCTTATTGTATTTCCAGTATCCCTATTTTTTCTCTTGGGTTAAAAGTTCTTTTCTTAATCCACTTCTACAAGTACTTGATATTTATAGGTGAATTTTACGTCCCTTGATAGACTTTGTTCATTCTAGCTCATAAAGTTTGAGGTATTTTAATCCTTTCTCATGAGTCAATCTATTCACTTTCTTAATATCTCATATTGCTTCTGCTGTGAACTTGTGGTTTTCATTTATTTATGTGTTCCTAGGGTTGGAATGTCTACAACTGAATGTATGCAAACAACTGAGTTCACATCAAATAAGGCGAAGGCAAATCATTATTTTCATGCTTGTCATACTTGACAAAACCTACACCAATAACAATGCTCTTCTATATTAATTATTCTTCAACATTCAAGTATTATGAAGACTTATATAGCATGCTATTTGCACAACATCGTATTCTATCTTTTATATTTATTTTGTACTTTTGTCTATTTAACTTCTTGGGGTTGTTTTAATTCATCCATTGCCCTCTTCTAAGATTAAATTAGAGGCCTAAAATAATAATAGCTATTGCTTCTAAAATTCATTAAATATTTGACTTCCCTCTCTATTAGTACAAATAATGTTTCCTTATTGCTCATGTATACCTAGCTTTTAAGTCACAAATGTATAGAAAGATAAAGCAGCTTCTCTAAACATCATCAGTTGTAAAAGTTGTGGAAAAGTTACCCAATGGTTACAAATAATGGTGGGTGAATTCCTGCCTAAAACAGGATTATCTCTTGTTGGTGAAAATCTATTTAAGAAAAAATCACCATATAAAAATTAATTGATTTACAATATAGCAAAAGCTTAGGTATAAGATCATAATATTAATGATTTAATGTACAGTATATTATGTATGAAAATAGTCATGGAAATCTGAAAAAGAATAAATGATATTTAGGCATAAAATCAGAGCCTGTTCTGTGGCCTCTTTATGTTATGATATCAATGGGTGATAATTCTGTCAGTTGATATCAGTTCTATTTCTGATATTCCATTTAATATGAAAGTCAGATCAGTTTATTTTACGTATAAAAACAATTCAAGCTTTTATTTGAAATGAAAAAGTTCTATATGATTACTAGGCAATATGGAAAAATAAAATTATGACAGAAAGCAAAAACAACATACCGGTAGTCTGTAGATCAAGTAGATAAAAATTAAGTCTCAAAATCAAACAGTGACCAAATTGAGGTGTCCAGGAAAATTCAGTAATATTTACAAGAAAAAAGTATTTACATTCACAACTCTGGGAAAGGGAATGATTAGTGAGTTCGGATTTGATGAGGAATTAAAAAATAAAAGGAGAGAGCATCTCCAGGGCACTTTATTTACCCAGCCTCAACCTTAGAAAGAATATTCAAGGACACTTCTAAGTTTATATAGGGACAGTCTGACTAGCACATTGTTCTTCCCATACACGTGAAATCACAGAAAACTGTAAATATCAGAATATTGCCATAAGTGAGGGCTGGGGGACAACCTAATACTGGCTGTAGGAATAAAAGGTAGGTAGAACTGAAATGAAAGAAATATCTTCCAGCTATTCCTTATGAGATCCTAGGGCTCTCTGACTCATGAAACTGTCTTGGATAAAAGAAGACATCCCATATTTCCCTCAGTATATGCACTCTTATTTGTTACTGTAGGACATAAACACATTTTTTTAAATCTCCAGAAGACATGTCTTTTGTTTTGTTTTGTTTTGTTTTGTTTTCTCTAAACCAAGTATACTAGAAGATGAAGAAAATCAGATTCTTGTAGTGCTAGGAGCTTCGATTTTAGAACTTTTCTGATTCTTTCAGAAAAGTACCGTAAATCAATTGTCCCTCAGGCCTGATAAGAAGTTTCCAGGGCCCCTGGAATTCCTGGATGGTTTTATCTAGTAACAAGTAATGCACTCTCTTACAAAAATGTCAAGTTATTAAAAGGGTAGGTAGGTATAATTCTATGGAAATGGGTGATTAACAATAAACTTACCTGAAGGCTAGCAATGGGCAATTTACTTAAAGAAAATGGCTAGACTTGCTTCACAGTTCAAACTCTCAAAAAGGTGTTTGCATTCTTAAGTGAAACTACTGTTTAACAACTGTTTATCATGCAATATAATTGTCCACCTGGTAATCCCCTTAAATAGCACCATAAGTATCAGCAATTAAGGGATAGTAGACAGTCACTATACAGTCACAGTATACAGAAAATTGCTCAATATACATCAAGAATTTTATCTACTCTAAAGAGGTTGTGTACTGAAAACTCAAATGACAATAAAGTTGATAATACTCTCAGATAATCCTTTGCGTTATTCTCTCCATTCTGACTCAGTTGAAAACATATCGATAACTCAGTGCATCTACTTAGCCATTTTCTATTGGCCATATGATGATCTAACATGACTAGGATTTAAATAACATTTATTCTGTTCTCTGTATGGCTTGAAGTTATAATGTGACACTTTTCACAAAAAAAATTAATTTTCCCTGATGCTCTAGTATTGTTTGTCTGTATATAAGAAATAGTACAATAAAGCTATTTCCAAGATTTTTAAGGCATAATTTACATATTTGTACTTCAACTGATAACTTATTAAATTCTAAATACTTTTTCTGGTATGAATTATTTAGTTAACTCTTTCATTTTTGTGAATTATTTTCCTTTCTTTTCCTTTCCTTGTTGTCTTTTCTCTTTTTTAACATTCTCTATAATTTTTTCTAGCTCTTTTCCTCTCTTTTTTCTTTCTCCTTTTTTTTTTCTCTGCTTCTCACTCTCTTCCCTTCTTCAATCTATTTCCTTTCTTCCTTTCTTTCTTTTTTTAAATTTTTTTATCTTTGTTTATTTGCAAGTCAGAGAAAATTTTATGCTTTTGGTATGTTCTGTGGAAGAGCTCAGTAAAAAATTTTTTTCCCCATATTCAGCTGATGGTGTGTAGTGGATGTGTGTGTGCATGTGTTCAAGACTGACTGTGTATATAATTTTTCCTGATTAGAACAATATGTAGCCACAGTGACTACCTTTCATTAATAGGTGGTAATTTTAAACAAGTAACTAGTTGGCTATGTATTACTAATGGCAGATTATCTTATGATAGTCAAAAATGTAGACTGAATACATTTACAAATAAGTTTATGAATTTACAAAACATTTAAAATTTAATTTAAATGCATTTTTGTTCTCAAAATAAATTTGATCAGTTTTGTAATTTCCATATAAAAAACAGCAGATGTACTTTAGAAACAGATAGATATACATAAATTTTAAAAAGCAACATCCTTTGAAATTTCATGGGTTTATGTTTTTGTTTTCTGCTTTCCTCAGCATTTTACCAGAATTTCACACACAGATGCTAAAACTGTCCATAAGTCTTATTATTTAAGAAACAGATGGCTGACTAAATGTGATCATTTACAATAAACAAAACTAACTTATATGTAAACTCATGTTTTTCAGCAGTATACATAATCCATAGATGTATATACTCCAAAATACACAATTATTTTGTCTATAATAAAAGTTTTAAGAATGTTCATAGAGTATCTGGATAGCTCCCACCTCTGCTGGCTGTTAAAGATATAATAATGCTAAAGATAATGCTAAAGAGAAACAAAGTGAAATGTATTAGGGAGTTATTAAAATAGGGATCCTATAAAAAATAATGTAAAAACCACTTCTCCCTTATTTTCTCTCTCACTTTCCCCCAAAAAAGTTTTCCCCATACACCCATTATAACTTTCAGTTGGCAAGATGTAAAAAGACATTTGGGACAATCTTGAGAATTTGAACGAGACTCTAAGTCATGTTTCTTTCTGTCTTTATATTTAGGTGTATTTAAAATGCTTAAGTCTAGTTTTCTAATTTCTAGATAAATACTCATATACTTGTCAGTAGAATTTGTGACAACATGGGTGGATCTTGTAAGTATCATGCTAAGTGAAATAAGTCAGACAGAAAAAGTCTAGAACTATATAACGTCACACACACTCAGGATATAAAACTAAAAAGAAAAAATGAACAAGATGAACAAATAAAAACTCAGACATAAACAACAGTTTAGTGGTTACCAGAGGGTAACATGGAAGGAGGTAGTAGAAGGGGGAGGGGAGATAAAATATATGGTTATAGAGGGAGTAATGGTTCTGGGTGGTATACACACAATGCAAAATATATAGATGACGTATTACAGAATTGTACATGTGAAACCTACATAATTTTACTCACCAATTTAACCTTAATAAACTTAATAATTAAAGAAAAGACTATTATCTGCCACTAATTCCCTGCAAAACCATTAGAGAGGTTATATCTAGTCACCAAGGTATTCCTTTGCTTTTAGGAACAAATGCTTGTATCATTTTCTCCCCTCCACCCACATTCCTCCAGAGTCTTTAGCTTTTTCATTGTGTTCCCTCTCTCAAAAAAGACTTGCAAACGTTTGACATTTCACATGAGCAGAAGGACTTTCTCCTACAATACATGTTGTTCTAATATAAGTAGTGAATATTTTATTGACACGTGTATTATTATTCAACCCATTTTCTCCAAAAACAACTACATAAATATGTGCTGCTAAAACCAAAAGAAAAGTTTATGGTTAATATAAATTAAATTATATAATAGTTATGATAATGTTAGAGAATTATTACAATGAAACTGAATGACAGAAATAACTGGAAATATTTAAGTGAATTAAGTCTTAATTTTTTTGAGGGAATTTCATTCACCTTCAATACCCTACGTTAACTCCATACTTAAGACATAAAATGTATTATACATATATGCATATATATTACTTTTTAAAAAAGATTTCTCTTTATTTATTTTGACAGAGACAGACAGAGAGAGAGAATGGAGAGGGTCAAAAAACGGTCTCCATAGTTGTACATCAATAGTTTTCAATATAGTTTCACTGCACAGGTAGGCGCAGAGTTGCACAGGGCAGAAACTGGGCCGGGGGCCTCCTGCATGGGCCCCAGCAAAAACTGAACTGGGCGCACACCCCAGTTCAGCATATTGGTTCCCATGGGCCAGGACCGGGATTTGCTACTCAGATCCAGGGGTTGCAAAGTGAGCCCTCAACCTGCTGGGCCATTCCAGCATCCCCTATTTTATATTTTAATTGTTAAATTTACTGGGGTGACTTTAGTGGGTAAAAATTACAATTCTACATTACATTGTTTATGTATTTCCATCACCATATATTTGATGCCCTCTCCGTATTCCCCACCCCCTCCATTGTGCCACCCATCTCACATATCATTTTTAACTAAATTATATAAATACTTAATATCTGTTCTTATTATAAGGTGAACTGTCAAAAAAGTTTTGAGTGAATAGTATGATTTGGCTGTTCCTACGTTTGCATAGTTATTTGGATAATTACAAAAATTCACATACATATACATCATATGCTTGACTGATTTTAGAGTATTAGAAAATATATATGCATCAATAGAAAAACAGAGGTTTTATATATATATATATATACACACACACATACACACACATATGTATATATATTTCATATGTTATATATAATAATTTATATATTGCAATTATTTTTGGAGTATATATATTTTTTAATTTCTAAGAATCTGTACTTTTTTTTAGTTATCTTTGTGTTAAGAATTTTTAGATTAAATTCATGATAGTCCAATAATAAATTCTGAATAAGTTCAACATTCATTCATTGAGGTTTTTTTATGGCTCAGGATTATGCTAACGGATGCATGAATGTCTGACACATGTGTGAAGTCTTTCATCATTGAAGGCAAGGTTCTCTACATGCTACCTTCATTAAAAATGTTAACTTTGGGGAAGCCAGGATGGCTCACTGGGTTAAGCGCTCATTTTGCAGCCCCGGGGACCGAGGATCGAAACCCGGCTCCGGCCTGTGCGGACCCATATGCTGAACTGGGGAGTGTCCCCAGTTCAGTTCTCACCAGGGTGAAGACCCCGGCCCAGTTCCTGCCCTGTGCAGCCCGCTCCCAGCTGTGGAATGAAACTATGTGGAAAAACAAATAATTTGCAACTATGGAGACTGCTCTGGGCCCTCCCCCTTCTCTCTGTCTCTGTCTCTGTATCTCTCTCTCTGTCAAAAACAATAAAAATAAATCTTAAAAAAAAAATGTTAACTGTATTATTCAGAACTGGATTCTTACTGAGATGTTTGGTCTTCCTGCTTTCCCAGCCATATAAAGAGGTTTGTTAAGGTTTCTAATATGATTTTCTATTTGTCTATCTCTTTCTTTACTCTTAATTTTATACATACCGTACTCACATAACACACACATTTTAAAGATAAAATCCACATATACTGAAATTCACCATTTAAAATTGTTCAATTCAGTGATTTTTCATATATTTACAAGGCTTGCCACCACCTAATTTCAGAATATTTTAAGCATATTAAAAAGAAACCCTACGGCAGAGAAGTAAGGGGGTCCATGTCCAGAATAGCGGCTCTAAGAGTTCTACATACAGACCAAAACTTCAGCAAAAAAAGCTAAACTGATGAAAAGTTTAAAAAAACACTAAGTATTTAAGGTCGCTAGAAATTGTGCTTGTATAGATAGCTAATAAAGTAAATGTTTATTTCCTATTCCCCTAACTACTAATGATGCTGAGTACCTTCCCATGTATTTATTCACCATCTAGTCTCATCTTTGAAAAAATGTCTGTTCAAAAATATTTTTATTGGGTTATTTGTCTTTTTATTATTTAGTTATAATAGTGTCTTTCCATATTCCAGATCCAAGTCCTTTTTCAAAAAATATTTATTTTATTGTTTTTTGGCAGACAGAGAGAAGGGGGAGGAGGGTCCAGAGCAGTCTCCATAGTTGTACCGTCATCAGTTTTCGACATGGTTTCATTCCACACAGGTAGGCAGGGGCCACGCAGGTCTGGAACTGGGCTGGTGGGGGCCTCCTGCATGGAAGGCATGCACCCTCGAGACAGGGACCGAATGGGGGGCAGAGTGAGAAACAAAATGGGTGCCTCCCACATAGGAAGCACACCCCAGTTCAGCATATAGGTCCACTTGGGCTGAGGCCTGGATTTGATCCTCAGTCCCCAGGGCTGCAAAGCGAGAATTTAACCCACTGAGCCAACCTGGCTTCCCACAGATCCAACTCCTTTATCTGGTACATGATTTGCAAAATATCCTACCATTCTGCAGATCGTATTTTCACTTTAAGGATGGTCATCTTTGAAGAACTTAAAACAAATAATTTTTACTTTAATGATGTTGTGTTATCTGATTTGATTTTCTGTCCCTTGTGCTTTTAATGTCATATTTAAAAACTATGAATTTTCCTAATTCATAAAGGTCACAAAGATTTACACTTTCGTTTCTTTAAAACATTCTATATTTTAAGTCCCTAAATTCAGGTATTTGTTCCATTTTGAATTTTTAATATGCTTAGAGTAGTGGTCCAATTCACTTATTTCCATATAGATATCCAGCCATTGCAGCAATGTTTGTTGAGGAAACTATTCTCTTCCCATTGAATGGTTTTCTCATTCTTGTTGAAAATGAACCAGTCATAAATGTGTAGATTTATTTCTGAACTCTCAATTTTATTGAGTTTAACTAATGATTGTGGTGTGGCAGTACCACATTGTCTTGATTACTGTGATTTTATATTGGTTTTAAAATTGTAAGTATAAGTCTTCTCAATTAGTTTTTTTTTTTTCTTCAAGATTATTTTGGCTATTCTGGTTCTGCTGAATTTCCATATATATTTTAAGATCAGCTTGCCAATTAGCTGGGGATTTGATGGGGGTTGCTGAATCTGCAAGTCAAATAGAGTATATTGTTACCTTTACAATAAGTTTTCCAATCCATGACCAGGAGAAATGTTTCTATTTATTTGTCTTCTTTAATTCTTTCCCCCAATGATTTGCAGTGAACTGCAGAATTTTTGGAATTATATTGATAAATTTATTTTTATGCATGAGCCTGTCCAGAAAGTATCCAGCCATGAAACCACCATCATTATATTGACAATGGTTGGGTTTTGTCCAGACAGCCCTTGTATTTTTGATGGCATGTAAATGTTTATCTAATTTCATTTTGTTGGATCATACCTACTATGTAGGAAACCACTAATATATTTTGCATTAATCTTGTCTCCTGAAAACTTGCTAAATTCATATTTTAGTTCTCATATTTCTTAGCCTATTCCTTAAGCTTTTATATATACTAGATCATGACACCTTCAAATACAGTTTTACATTTTCTTTTTCAATCACAGTGTTTTTTATTTTATATCGTTGCTTAGTTGCCTGGGCTAAAATCTCCAATACAGTGTTGAAAAGAAGTGGGAAGAGTGTACATTTTTTTCTTATTCCTAATCATAGTGGCAAGTCATTCTGTCTTTCACCATTTAGTTTGACGTTGTCTGTGGGTTTTTTAAACGTGTTTTTTATTATCTTGAGACTATTCTCTTCCACTCCTATTTTATCATGAAAACCTACTGGATTTTATCAAATATTTTTTCTGCATCTATTAAAATAACTCTGTGTGTAGTTTTTTTTTTTTTTTACCCTTTATACTATTGATATGGAGTAATACATCGATTTTTTTATGGTGAAACTACCTTGCATCCATTTGACAAATCTCTTGGTCATGGTATATTCTTTATATATACTTCAGGACTTGACTTGTACTAATTTGTTGAGGAATTTATCTATATTCACAAAGAGCATTAGTTTGTAGTTTTCTTTTCTTGAGATGTCCTTGTCTAGTTCATTATCAAAGCTACAAGTTAGTCTTATAAAATATGTTAGGAAGTACATCCTCCTCTTTTATTTTTTAAAAGTATTTGTAAAAGATAATGCTTTTTTTTTTTAAGCCTTTGGTGAAATTTATTTACCAGTGAACCCATACATCTGTTACTGGGCTTGTCTATGTGGGGAAGTTTTTTTTTTTAATTACTAACTCAGTTTCTTTATGTGGTATGGGTCCATTCAGAATTTTTATTTCTGGGGAAGCCGGGATGGCTCAGTGGGTTGGGCACTCACTTTGTAGAGCCGGGGACTGAGGATCGAATCCCGGCCCCGGCCCATGCGGAACCATATGCTGAACTGGGAGCTCCCCCAGTTCAGTTGTCTCTCTGTCTCTGTATCTCTCTCTCTCTCTCTCTCTCTCTCTCTCTCTCTCTCTCTCTGTCAAAAATAAATAAATAAAATATTTAAAAAAAAAGAATTTTTATTTTTCAGTCTGCTTTGGTAGTTTGTTTGTTTTAAAATTTGTCCATTTCCTGTAGATTATCTAATTTGTTATGAAACAAGTTTTCATAATATTCTCTTAAAACCACTATTTATTTTTAAAAGGT